>JAYMGU010000124.1:0-24722 GCA_036178185.1 Liparis tanakae
TGGCATTCTGCTATCTCTGTGTCTGATTTCCTGAACTTGAGCGTATCCAAGAGCAACTTCAGTCCTCCTTGGAGTCTGTGGTTATTGATAGCCCAGAATCACCGACCATACTTGGTATGTAAACCAGCCTCTTGCTGTCCTGAAATGCTAGCTGACTAGTTTCAGATAATATTGAGGGTAATTAATATAATGAAATTCCTGTTCAGCTCAATATTGTTTTGTCGAAATAGGTTTTGGTGTACTTACTTATTGATACCAATTAGAGAAGGAAATATTTGTGCTTTTCATAAAATAGTTTATGACTTAATTGGTAGTACACCAGCGTGCCTTTCGCAATGTTTTTTTTATATTTTGTCTTCCTGTCTTTCTCAGTTGACACTCCCCAAAAGGACATTGTTTTCCTTCTCGATGGTTCTGATAGCACAAGGAATGGCTTCCCTGCTATGCGTGATTTTGTTGAGAAAGTGGTTGAGAAACTCAATGTGGGAGAAAGCAAAGACCGTGTGTCTGTAGTCCAATACAGCAGAGATTCAGAGGTCAATTTCTATTTGAATACATACAGCACCAAAGAAGAGATTGTGGATTCGTCAGAGGGTTGGTTCACAGAGGAGGCAGACCCTCAACACGGGGCCGCCCTCCAATACGTGAGGACAACGTCTTTACAAGTCCCGCCGGGAGTAGGCACCTGCAAGGTGTTCCACAGATATTGATCCTGCTAAATGGCGGAAGGTCCTTTGACAATGTCGATACTCCAGCCTCTGTTCTCAAACAGCAGGGCATCATTGTCTTTGGCATTGGAACAAGAAACTCTGACAATGGAGAGCTGCAGAAAATAACACAGGACCTAATTACACTCTATCCGTGTCTGGGTTCACTGACCTCCCCAGTGTCCAAGAACAGCTTTCCTCGCTAATGAGCACAGCACTTGTGAGGGCCAGCCCATGACACCAACAGTAACTGGTAAGAATGAGACTGAATATACATTTTAAGATCATGCTAGTATCCCAAATTAAATGTGTCAAAGTATATTACCCAAAAAGTTGACTCTAGGTTTTGAGGTTCATTTGAAAAAATACCTTGGGAATTTAAGTTATTCCTGCTTTGATTGTCAGATCGTAACTGTTGGATACGTGAACCTAAATATGTCCTAAATGATATGTTCCCCAGTGATGACAAAGCCAAAAGGAAGAGATGTTGTGTTCTTGTTGGATGGATCTGATGGTACTAGAACCGGATTCCCAGCTATGCAAGCCTTTGTCCAAAGAGTAGTAGAGAGACTCAGTCTGGATGACAACAAAGACCGTGTCTCAGTGGTTCAGTACAGCAGAGATCCAGCTGTCCACTTCTATTTGAACACATATGAGACAAAAGTTGAGATCCTTGACACTGTCAGAGGTTTGAGAGCACAAAGGCGGAAGGCCCCTCAACACTGGAGCAGCTCTCCAGTACTTGAGGGATAATGTCTTCACAGCCTCTGCTGGAAGCAGGCGCCTGGAAGGAGTTCCACAGGTCCTGATATTGCTAAGTGGAGGACGGTCTTCTGACAGTGTTGATGCATCAGCTGCTGCTCTCGAAACAGCTGGGCGTCTTGACCTTTGCAATTGGAACCAAGGATCTGACAGCAGAGAAATGCAGAAGATATCCCACAATGGCGATTCTGCTATCTCTGTGTCTGATTTCTCTGAACTTGAACGTATCCAAGAGCAACTTCAGTCCTCCTTGGAGTCTGTGGTTATTGACATCGCCCCAGAATCACCCGACTGTGCTTGGTATGTAAACCAGCCTCTTGCTGGCCTGAAATGCTAGCTGACTAGTTTCAGATAACATTGAGGTAATTAATCTAGTGAAATTCCTGTTTAGCTCAATGTTGTTTTGTTAAAATAGGTTTTGGTGTACTTACTTATTGTTCCAATTAGAGAAGGCAAAGTTTGTGCTTTTCATACAATAGTTTGACTTAATTGGTAGTACACTGGCGTGCCTTTTGCAATAGTTTTTTCATATTTTGTCTTCCTGTCTTTCTCAGTTGACACTCCTCAAAAAGGACATTGTTTTCCTTCTGGATGGTTCTGATAGCACAAGGAATGGCTTCCCTGCTATGTGATTTTGTTGAGAAATTGGTTGAGAAACTCAATGTGGGAGAAAGCAAAGACCGTGTCTCTGTAGTCCAATACAGCAGAGATTCAGAGGTCAATTTCTATTTGAATACATACAGCACCAAAGAAGAGATTGTGGATTGGTAAGAGGGTTGGTTCACAGAGGAGGCAGACCCTCAACACGGGCCGCCCTCCAATTCGTGAGGGACAACGTCTTTACAAGTCCCGCCGGGAGTAGGCACCTGCAAGGTGTTCCCAGATATTGATCCTGCTAAATGGCGGAAGGTCCTTTGACAATGTCGATACTCCAGCCTCTGTTCTCAAACAGCAGGGCATCATTGTCTTTGGCATTGGAACAAGAAACTCTGACAATGGAGAGCTGCGGAAAATAACACAGGACCCTAATTACACTCTATCCGTGTCTGAGTTCACTGGCCTCCCAGTGTCCAAGCACAGCTTTCCTCGCTAATGAGCACAGCACTTGTGAAGGCCACGCCCATGACACCAACAGTAACTGGTAAGAATGAGACTGAATATACATTTTAAGATCATGCTAGTATCCCAAATTAAATGTGTCAAAGTATATTACCCAAAAAGTTGACTCTAGGTCGTTGAGGTTCATTTGAAAAAATACCTTGGGGTTAAGTTATTCCTGCTTTGATTGTCAGATGCGTAACTGTTGGATCGTGAACCTAAATATGTCCTAAATGATATGTTCCCCAGTGATGACAAAGCCAAAAGGAAGAGATGTTGTGTTCTTGTTGGATGGATCTGATGGTACTAGAACCGGATTCCCAGCTATGCAAGCCTTTGTCCAAAGAGTAGTGAGAGACTCAGTCTGGATGACAACAAACACCGTGTCTCAGTGGTTCAGTACAGCAGAGATCCAGCTCTCCACTTCTATTTGGACACATATGACACAAAAGTTGAGATCCTTCACGCTGTCACAAATTTAAGGCACAAAGGCGGACGACCCTCAACACTGGAGCAGCCCTCCAGTACTTGAGGGATCATGCCTTCACAGCCCGTGTTGGAACGACGCGCGTGGAAGGAGTTCCACCGGTGGCGATATTGCTAAGTGGAGGACGGTCTTGTGACACTGTTGATGGATCAGCTGCTGCTCTGAAACAGCTGGGCGTCTTGACCTTGCAATTGGAACCAAGGGATCTGACAGCAGAGAAATGCAGAAGATATCCCACAATGGCGATTCTGCTATCTCTGTGTCTGATTTCTCTGAACTTCAACGTATCCAAGAGCAACTTCAGTCCTCCTTGGAGTCTGTGGTTATTAGCGTCGCCCCAGAATCACCGACCGTACTTGGTATGTAAACCAGCCTCTTGCTGGCCTGAAATGCTAATGACTAGTTTCAGATAACATTGAGGGTAATTAATCTAGTGAAATTCCTGTTTAGCTCAATGTTGTTTTTTGTTAAAATAGGTTTTGGTGTACTTACTTATTGTTACCAATTAGAGAAGGCAAAGTTTGTGCTTTTCATACAATAGTTTGACTTAATTGGTAGTACACAAGCGTGCCTTTTGCAATAGTTTTTTCATATTTTGTCTTCCTGTCTTTCTCAGTTGACACTCCTCAAAAGGACATTGTTTTCCTTCTGGATGGTTCTGATAGCACAAGGAATGGCTTCCCTGCTATGCGTGATTTTGTTGAGAAATTGGTTGAGAAACTCAATGTGGGAGAAAGCAAAGACCGTGTCTCTGTAGTCCAATACAGCAGAGATTCAGAGGTCAATTTCTATTTGAATACATACAGCACTAAAGAAGAGATTGTGGATTCGGTAAGAGGGTTGGTTCACAGAGGAGGCAGACCCCTCAACACCGGGCCCCTCCAATACGTGAGGACAACGTCTTTACAAGTCCCGCCTGAGTAGGCACCTGCAAGGTGTTCCACAGATATTGATCCTGCTAAATGGCGGAAGGTCCTTTGACAATGTCGATACTCCAGCCTCTGTTCTCAAACAGCAGGGCATCATTGTCTTTGGCATTGGAACAAGAAACTCTGACAATGGAGAGCTGCGAGGAAAATAACACAGGACCCTAATTACACTCTATCCGTGTCTGAGTTCACTGACCTCCCCAGTGTCCAAGAACAGCTTTCCTCGCTAATGAGCACAGCACTTGTGAAGGCCACGCCCATGACACCAACAGTAACTGGTAAGAATGAGACTGAATATACATTTTAAGATCATGCTAGTATCCCAAATTAAATGTGTCAAAGTATATTACCCAAAAAGTTGACTCTAGGTCGTTGAGGTTCATTTGAAAAAATACCTTGGGGTTAAGTTATTCCTGCTTTGATTGTCAGATCGTAACTGTTGGATACGTGAACCTAAATATGTCCTAAATGATATGTTCCCCAGTGATGACAAAGCCAAAAGGAAGAGATGTTGTGTTCTTGTTGGATGGATCTGATGGTACTAGAACCGGATTCCCAGCTATGCAAGCCTTTGTCCAAAGAGTAGTAGAGAGACTCAGTCTGGATGACAACAAAGACCGTGTCTCAGTGGTTCAGTACAGCAGAGATCCAGCTGTCCACTTCTATTTGAACACATATGAGACAAAAGTTGAGATCCTTGACACTGTCAGAAGTTTGAGGCACAAAGTGACGACCCTCAACACTGGAGCAGCTCTCCAGTACTTGAGGGATAATGTCTTCACAGCCTCTGCTGGAAGCAGGCGCCTGGAAGGAGTTCCACAGGTCCTGATATTGCTAAGTGGAGGACGGTCTTCTGACAGTGTTGATGCATCAGCTGCTGCTCTGAAACAGCTGGGCGTCTTGACCTTGCAATTGGAACCAAGGATCTGACAGCAGAGAAATGCAGAAGATATCCCACAATGGCGATTCTGCTATCTCTGTGTCTGATTTCTCTGAACTTGAACGTATCCAAGAGCAACTTCAGTCCTCCTTGGAGTCTGTGGTTATTGACGTCGCCCAGAATCACCGACCGTACTTGGTATGTAAACCAGCCTCTTGCTGGCCTGAAATGCTAGCTGACTAGTTTCAGATAACATTGAGGGTAATTAATCTAGTGAAATTCCTGTTTAGCTCAATGTTGTTTTTGTTAAAATAGGTTTTGGTGTACTTACTTATTGTTACCAATTAGAGAAGGCAAAGTTTGTGCTTTTCATACAATAGTTTGACTTAATTGGTAGTACACAAGCCGCCTTTTGCAATAGTTTTTCATATTTTGTCTTCCTGTCTTTCTCAGTTGACACTCCTCAAAAGGACATTGTTTTCCTTCTGGATGGTTCTGATAGCACAAGGAATGGCTTCGCTGCTATGCGTGATTTTGTTGAGAAATTGGTTGAGAAACTCAATGTGGGAGAAAGCAAAGACCGTGTCTCTGTAGTCCAATACAGCAGAGATTCAGAGGTCAATTTCTATTTGAATACATACAGCACCAAAGAAGAGATTGTGGATTCGTAAGAGGGTTGGTTCACAGAGGAGGCAGACCCTCAACACCGGGCCGCCTCCAATACGTGAGGGACAACGTCTTTACAAGTCCCGCCGAGTAGGCACCTGCAAGGTGTTCCACAGATATTGATCCTGCTAAATGGCGGAAGGTCCTTTGACAATGTCGATACTCCAGCCTCTGTTCTCAAACAGCAGGGCATCATTGTCTTTGGCATTGGAACAAGAAACTCTGACAATGGAGAGCTGCGGAAAATAACACAGGACCCTAATTACACTCTATCCGTGTCTGAGTTCACTGACCTCCCCAGTGTCCAAGAACAGCTTTCCTCGCTAATGAGCACAGCACTTGTGAGGGCCACGCCCATGACACCAACAGTAACTGGTAAGAATGAGACTGAATATACATTTTAAGATCATGCTAGTATCCCAAATTAAATGTGTCAAAGTATATTACCCAAAAAGTTGACTCTAGGTCGTTGAGATTCATTTGAAAAAATACCTTGGGGTTAAGTTATTCCTGCTTTGATTGTCAGATCGTAACTGTTGGATACGTGAACCTAAATATGTCCTAAATGATATGTTCCCCAGTGATGACAAAGCCAAAAGGAAGAGATGTTGTGTTCTTGTTGGATGGATCTGATGGTACTAGAACCGGATTCCCAGCTATGCAAGCCTTTGTCCAAAGAGTAGTAGAGAGACTCAGTCTGGATGACAACAAAGACCGTGTCTCAGTGGTTCAGTACAGCAGAGATCCAGCTGTCCACTTCTATTTGAACACATATGAGACAAAAGTTGAGATCCTTGACACTGTCAGAAGTTTGAGGCACAAAGGCGGACGACCCTCAACACTGGAGCAGCTCTCCAGTACTTGAGGGATAATGTCTTCACAGCCTCTGCTGGAAGCAGGCGCCTGGAAGGAGTTCCACAGGTCCTGATATTGCTAAGTGGAGGACGGTCTTCTGACAGTGTTGATGCATCAGCTGCTGCTCTGAAACAGCTGGGCGTCTTGACCTTTGCAATTGGAACCAAGGGATCTGACAGCAGAGAAATGCAGAAGATATCCCACAATGGCGATTCTGCTATCTCTGTGTCTGATTTCTCTGAACTTGAACGTATCCAAGAGCAACTTCAGTCCTCCTTGGAGTCTGTGGTTATTGACGTCGCCCCAGAATCACCGACCGTACTTGGTATGTAAACCAGCCTCTTGCTGGCCTGAAATGCTAGCTGTCTAGTTTCAGATAACATTGAGGGTAATTAATCTAGTGAAATTCCTGTTTAGCTCAATGTTGTTTTGTTAAAATAGGTTTTGGTGTACTTACTTATTGTTACCAATTAGAGAAGGCAAAGTTTGTGCTTTTCATACAATAGTTTGACTTAATTGGTAGTACACAAGCGTGCCTTTTGCAATAGTTTTTTCATATTTTGTCTTCCTGTCTTTCTCAGTTGACACTCCTCAAAAGGACATTGTTTTCCTTCTGGATGGTTCTGATAGCACAAGGAATGGCTTCCCTGCTATGCGTGATTTTGTTGAGAAATTGGTTGAGAAACTCAATGTGGGAGAAAGCAAAGACCGTGTCTCTGTAGTCCAATACAGCAGAGATTCAGAGGTCAATTTCTATTTGAATACATACAGCACCAAAGAAGAGATTGTGGATTCGTAAGAGGGTTGGTTCACAGAGGAGGCAGACCCCTCAACACCGGGCCGCCTCCAATACGTGAGGGACAACGTCTTTACAAGTCCCGCCGGGAGTAGGCACCTGCAAGGTGTTCCACAGATATTGATCCTGCTAAATGGCGGAAGGTCCTTTGACAATGTCGATACTCCAGCCTCTGTTCTCAAACAGCAGGGCATCATTGTCTTTGGCATTGGAACAAGAAACTCTGACAATGGAGAGCTGCGGAAAATAACACAGGACCCTAATTACACTCTATCCGTGTCTGAGTTCACTGACCTCCCCAGTGTCCAAGAACAGCTTTCTCGCTAATGAGCACAGCACTTGTGAGGGCCACGCCCATGACACCAACAGTAACTGGTAAGAATGAGACTGAATATACATTTTAAGATCATGCTAGTATCCCAAATTAAATGTGTCAAAGTATATTACCCAAAAAGTTGACTCTAGGTCGTTGAGGTTCATTTGAAGAATACCTTGGGGTTAAGTTATTCCTGCTTTGATTGTCAGATCGTAACTGTTGGATACGTGAACCTAAATATGTCCTAAATGATATGTTCCCCAGTGATGACAAAGCCAAAAGGAAGAGATGTTGTGTTCTTGTTGGATGGATCTGATGGTACTAGAACCGGATTCCCAGCTATGCAAGCCTTTGTCCAAAGAGTAGTAGAGAGACTCAGTCTGGATGACAACAAAGACCGTGTCTCAGTGGTTCAGTACAGCAGAGATCCAGCTGTCCACTTCTATTTGAACACATATGAGACAAAAGTTGAGATCCTTGACACTGTCAGAAGTTTGAGGCACAAAGGCGGACGACCCTCAACACTGGAGCAGCTCTCCAGTACTTGAGGGATAATGTCTTCACAGCCTCTGCTGGAAGCAGGCGCCTGGAAGGAGTTCCACAGGTCCTGATATTGCTAAGTGGAGGACGGTCTTCTGACAGTGTTGATGCATCAGCTGCTGCTCTGAAACAGCTGGGCGTCTTGACCTTTGCAATTGGAACCAAGGGATCTGACAGCAGAGAAATGCAGAAGATATCCCACAATGGCGATTCTGCTATCTCTGTGTCTGATTTCTCTGAACTTGAACGTATCCAAGAGCAACTTCAGTCCTCCTTGGAGTCTGTGGTTATTGACGCCGCCCCAGAATCACCGACCGTACTTGGTATGTAAACCAGCCTCTTGCTGGCCTGAAATGCTAGCTGACTAGTTTCAGATAACATTGAGGGTAATTAATCTAGTGAAATTCCTGTTTAGCTCAATGTTGTTTTGTTAAAATAGGTTTTGGTGTACTTACTTATTGTTACCAATTAGAGAAGGCAAAGTTTGTGCTTTTCATACAATAGTTTGACTTAATTGGTAGTACACAAGCGTGCCTTTTGCAATAGTTTTTTCATATTTTGTCTTCCTGTCTTTCTCAGTTGACACTCCTCAAAAGGACATTGTTTTCCTTCTGGATGGTTCTGATAGCACAAGGAATGGCTTCCCTGCTATGCGTGATTTTGTTGAGAAATTGGTTGAGAAACTCAATGTGGGAGAAAGCAAAGACCGTGTCTCTGTAGTCCAATACAGCAGAGATTCAGAGGTCAATTTCTATTTGAATACATACAGCACTAAAGAAGAGATTGTGGATTCGGTAAGAGGGTTGGTTCACAGAGGAGGCAGACCCCTCAACACCGGGGCCGCCCTCCAATACGTGAGGGACAACGTCTTTACAAGTCCCGCCGAGTAGGCACCTGCAAGGTGTTCCACAGATATTGATCCTGCTAAATGGCGGAAGGTCCTTTGACAATGTCGATACTCCAGCCTCTGTTCTCAAACAGCAGGGCATCATTGTCTTTGGCATTGGAACAAGAAACTCTGACAATGGAGAGCTGCGGAAAATAACACAGGACCCTAATTACACTCTATCCGTGTCTGAGTTCACTGACCTCCCAGTGTCCAAGAACAGCTTTCCTCGCTAATGAGCACAGCACTTGTGAAGGCCACGCCCATGACACCAACAGTAACTGGTAAGAATGAGACTGAATATACATTTTAAGATCATGCTAGTATCCCAAATTAAATGTGTCAAAGTATATTACCCAAAAAGTTGACTCTAGGTCGTTGAGGTTCATTTGAAAAAAAATACCTTGGGGTTAAGTTATTCCTGCTTTGATTGTCAGATCGTAACTGTTGGATACGTGAACCTAAATATGTCCTAAATGATATGTTCCCCAGTGATGACAAAGCCAAAAGGAAGAGATGTTGTGTTCTTGTTGGATGGATCTGATGGTACTAGAACCGATTCCCAGCTATGCAAGCCTTTGTCCAAAGTAGTAGAGAGACTCAGTCTGGATGACAACAAAGACCGTGTCTCAGTGGTTCAGTACAGCAGAGATCCAGCTGTCCACTTCTATTTGAACACATATGAGACAAAGTTGAGATCCTTGACACTGTCAGAAGTTTGAGGCACAAAGGCGGCGGACCCTCAACACTGGAGCAGCTCTCAGTACTTGAGGGATAATGTCTTCACAGCCTCTGCTGGAAGCAGGCGCCTGGAAGGAGTTCCACAGGTCCTGATATTGCTAAGTGGAGGACGGTCTTCTGACAGTGTTGATGCATCAGCTGCTGCTCTGAAACAGCTGGGCGTCTTGACCTTTGCAATTGGAACCAAGGGATCTGACAGCAGAGAAATGCAGAAGATATCCCACAATGGCGATTCTGCTATCTCTGTGTCTGATTTCTCTGAACTTGAACGTATCCAAGAGCAACTTCAGTCCTCCTTGGAGTCTGTGGTTATTGACGTCGCCCCAGAATCACCGACCGTGCTTGGTATGTAAACCAGCCTCTTGCTGGCCTGAAATGCTAGCTGACTAGTTTCAGATAACATTGAGGGTAATTAATCTAGTGAAATTCCTGTTTAGCTCAATGTTGTTTTGTTAAAATAGGTTTTGGTGTACTTACTTATTGTTACCAATTAGAGAAGGCAAAGTTTGTGCTTTTCATACAATAGTTTGACTTAATTGGTAGTACACAAGCGTGCCTTTTGCAATAGTTTTTTCATATTTTGTCTTCCTGTCTTTCTCAGTTGACACTCCTCAAAAGGACATTGTTTTCCTTCTGGATGGTTCTGATAGCACAAGGAATGGCTTCCCTGCTATGCGTGATTTTGTTGAGAAATTGGTTGAGAAACTCAATGTGGGAGAAAGCAAAGACCGTGTCTCTGTAGTCCAATACAGCAGAGATTCAGAGGTCAATTTCTATTTGAATACATACAGCACCAAAGAAGAGATTGTGGATTCGTAAGAGGGTTGGTTCACAGAGGAGGCAGACCCCTCAACACCGGGCCGCCTCCAATACGTGAGGGACAACGTCTTTACAAGTCCCGCCGGAGTAGGCACCTGCAAGGTGTTCCACAGATATTGATCCTGCTAAATGGCGGAAGGTCCTTTGACAATGTCGATACTCCAGCCTCTGTTCTCAAACAGCAGGGCATCATTGTCTTTGGCATTGGAACAAGAAACTCTGACAATGGAGAGCTGCGGAAAATAACACAGGACCCTAATTACACTCTATCCGTGTCTGGAGTTCACTGACCCCCCCAGGGTCCAAGAACAGCTTTCCTCGCTAATGAGCACAGCACTTGTGAAGGCCACGCCCATGACACCAACAGTAACTGGTAAGAATGAGACTGAATATACATTTTAAGATCATGCTAGTATCCCAAATTAAATGTGTCAAAGTATATTACCCAAAAAGTTGACTCTAGGTCGTTGAGGTTCATTTGAAAAAAATACCTTGGGGTTAAGTTATTCCTGCTTTGATTGTCAGATCGTAACTGTTGGATCGTGAACCTAAATATGTCCTAAATGATATGTTCCCCAGTGATGACAAAGCCAAAAGGAAGAGATGTTGTGTTCTTGTTGGATGGATCTGATGGTACTAGAACCGGATTCCCAGCTATGCAAGCCTTTGTCCAAAGAGTAGTAGAGAGACTCAGTCTGGATGACAACAAAGACCGTGTCTCAGTGGTTCAGTACAGCAGAGATCCAGCTGTCCACTTCTATTTGAACACATATGAGACAAAAGTTGAGATCCTTGACACTGTCAGAAGTTTGAGGCACAAAGGCGGACGACCCTCAACACTGGAGCAGCTCTCCAGTACTTGAGGGATAATGTCTTCACAGCCTCTGCTGGAAGCAGGCGCCTGGAAGGAGTTCCACAGGTCCTGATATTGCTAAGTGGAGGACGGTCTTCTGACAGTGTTGATGCATCAGCTGCTGCTCTGAAACAGCTGGGCGTCTTGACCTTTGCAATTGGAACCAAGGGATCTGACAGCAGAGAAATGCAGAAGATATCCCACAATGGCGATTCTGCTATCTCTGTGTCTGATTTCTCTGAACTTGAACGTATCCAAGAGCAACTTCAGTCCTCCTTGGAGTCTGTGGTTATTGAGCGTCGCCCCAGAATCACCGACCGTGCTTGGTATGTAAACCAGCCTCTTGCTGGCCTGAAATGCTAGCTGACTAGTTTCAGATAACATTGAGGGTAATTAATCTAGTGAAATTCCTGTTTAGCTCAATGTTGTTTTGTTAAAATAGGTTTTGGTGTACTTACTTATTGTTACCAATTAGAGAAGGCAAAGTTTGTGCTTTTCATACAATAGTTTGACTTAATTGGTAGTACACAAGCGTGCCTTTTGCAATAGTTTTTTCATATTTTGTCTTCCTGTCTTTCTCAGTTGACACTCCTCAAAAGGACATTGTTTTCCTTCTGGATGGTTCTGATAGCACAAGGAATGGCTTCCTGCTATGCGTGATTTTGTTGAGAAATTGGTTGAGAAACTCAATGTGGGAGAAAGCAAAGACCGTGTCTCTGTAGTCCAATACAGCAGAGATTCAGAGGTCAATTTCTATTTGAATACATACAGCACTAAAGAAGAGATTGTGGATTCGGTAAGAGGGTTGGTTCACAGAGGAGGCAGACCCCTCAACACCGGGGCCGCCCTCCAATACGTGAGGGACAACGTCTTTACAAGTCCCGCCGAGTAGGCACCTGCAAGGTGTTCCACAGATATTGATCCTGCTAAATGGCGGAAGGTCCTTTGACAATGTCGATACTCCAGCCTCTGTTCTCAAACAGCAGGGCATCATTGTCTTTGGCATTGGAACAAGAAACTCTGACAATGGAGAGCTGCGGAAAATAACACAGGACCCTAATTACACTCTATCCGTGTCTGAGTTCACTGACCTCCCCAGTGTCCAAGAACAGCTTTCCTCGCTAATGAGCACAGCACTTGTGAAGGCCACGCCCATGACACCAACAGTAACTGGTAAGAATGAGACTGAATATACATTTTAAGATCATGCTAGTATCCCAAATTAAATGTGTCAAAGTATATTACCCAAAAAGTTGACTCTAGGTCGTTGAGGTTCATTTGAAAAAAAATACCTTGGGGTTAAGTTATTCCTGCTTTGATTGTCAGATCGTAACTGTTGGATACGTGAACCTAAATATGTCTAAATGATATGTTCCCAGTGATGACAAAGCCAAAAGGAAGAGATGTTGTGTTCTTGTTGGATGGATCTGATGGTACTAGAACCGGATTCCCAGCTATGCAAGCCTTTGTCCAAAGAGTAGAGAGACTCAGTCTGGATGACAACAAAGACCGTGTCTCAGTGGTTCAGTACAGCAAAGATCCAGCTGTCCACTTCTATTTGAACACATAAGAAACAAAAGTTGAGATCCTTGACACTGTCAGAAGTTTGAGGCACAAAGATGGACGACCCCTCAACACTGGAGCAGCTCTCCAGTACTTGAGGGATAATGTCTTCACAGCCTCTGCTGGAAGCAGGCGCCTGGAAGGAGTTCCACAGGTCCTGATATTGCTAAGTGGAGGACGGTCTTCTGACAGTGTTGATGCATCAGCTGCTGCTCTGAAACAGCTGGGCGTCTTGACCTTTGCAATTGGAACCAAGGGATCTGACAGCAGAGAAATGCAGAAGATATCCCACAATGGCGATTCTGCTATCTCTGTGTCTGATTTCTCTGAACTTGAACGTATCCAAGAGCAACTTCAGTCCTCCTTGGAGTCTGTGGTTATTGACGTCGCCCAGAATCACCGACCGTACTTGGTATGTAAACCAGCCTCTTGCTGGCCTGAAATGCTAGCTGACTAGTTTCAGATAACATTGAGGGTAATTAATCTAGTGAAATTCCTGTTTAGCTCAATGTTGTTTTTGTTAAAATAGGTTTTGGTGTACTTACTTATTGTTACCAATTAGAGAAGGCAAAGTTTGTGCTTTTCATACAATAGTTTGACTTAATTGGTAGTACACAAGCGTGCCTTTTGCAATAGTTTTTCATATTTTGTCTTCCTGTCTTTCTCAGTTGACACTCCTCAAAGGACATTGTTTTCCTTCTGGATGGTTCTGATAGCACAAGGAATGGCTTCCTGCTATGCGTGATTTTGTTGAGAAATTGGTTGAGAAACTCAATGTGGGAGAAAGCAAAGACCGTGTCTCTGTAGTCCAATACAGCAGAGATTCAGAGGTCAATTTCTATTTGAATACATACAGCACCAAAGAAGAGATTGTGAATTCGGTAGAGGGTTGGTTCACAGAGGAGGCAGACCCCTCAACACCGGGGCCGCCCTCCAATACGTGAGGGACAACGTCTTTACAAGTCCCGCCGGGAGTAGGCACCTGCAAGGTGTTCCACAGATATTGATCCTGCTAAATGGCGGAAGGTCCTTTGACAATGTCGATACTCCAGCCTCTGTTCTCAAACAGCAGGGCATCATTGTCTTTGGCATTGGAACAAGAAACTCTGACAATGGAGAGCTGCGGAAAATAACACAGGACCCTAATTACACTCTATCCGTGTCTGAGTTCACTGACCTCCCAGTGTCCATGAACAGCTTTCCTCGCTAATGAGCACAGCACTTGTGAAGGCCACGCCCATGACACCAACAGTAACTGGTAAGAATGAGACTGAATATACATTTTAAGATCATGCTAGTATCCCAAATTAAATGTGTCAAAGTATATTACCCAAAAAGTTGACTCTAGGTCGTTGAGGTTCATTTGAAAAAAATACCTTGGGGTTAAGTTATTCCTGCTTTGATTGTCAGATCGTAACTGTTGGATACGTGAACCTAAATATGTCTAAATGATATGTTCCCCAGTGATGACAAAGCCAAAAGGAAGAGATGTTGTGTTCTTGTTGGATGGATCTGATGGTACTAGAACCGGATTCCCAGCTATGCAAGCCTTTGTCCAAAGAGTAGTAGAGAGACTCAGTCTGGATGACAACAAAGACCGTGTCTCAGTGGTTCAGTACAGCAGAGATCCAGCTGTCCACTTCTATTTGAACACATATGAGACAAAAGTTGAGATCCTTGACACTGTCAGAAGTTTGAGGCACAAAGGCGGACGACCCTCAACACTGGAGCAGCTCTCCAGTACTTGAGGGATAATGTCTTCACAGCCTCTGCTGGAAGCAGGCGCCTGGAAGGAGTTCCACAGGTCCTGATATTGCTAAGTGGAGGACGGTCTTCTGACAGTGTTGATGCATCAGCTGCTGCTCTGAAACAGCTGGGCGTCTTGACCTTTGCAATTGGAACCAAGGGATCTGACAGCAGAGAAATGCAGAAGATATCCCACAATGGCGATTCTGCTATCTCTGTGTCTGATTTCTCTGAACTTGAACGTATCCAAGAGCAACTTCAGTCCTCCTTGGAGTCTGTGGTTATTGACGTCGCCCAGAATCACCGACCGTGCTTGGTATGTAAACCAGCCTCTTGCTGGCCTGAAATGCTAGCTGACTAGTTTCAGATAACATTGAGGGTAATTAATCTAGTGAAATTCCTGTTTAGCTCAATGTTGTTTTTTGTTAAAATAGGTTTTGGTGTACTTACTTATTGTTACCAATTAGAGAAGGCAAAGTTTGTGCTTTTCATACAATAGTTTGACTTAATTGGTAGTACACAAGCGTGCCTTTTGCAATAGTTTTTCATATTTTGTCTTCCTGTCTTTCTCAGTTGACCTCCTCAAAAGGACATTGTTTTCCTTCTGGATGGTTCTGATAGCACAAGGAATGGCTTCCCTGCTATCGTGATTTTGTTGAGAAATTGGTTGAGAAACTCAATGTGGGAGAAAGCAAAGACCGTGTCTCTGTAGTCCAATACAGCAGAGATTCAGAGGTCAATTTCTATTTGAATACATACAGCACCAAAGAAGAGATTGTGGATTCGGTAAGAGGGTTGGTTCACAGAGGAGGCAGACCCCTCAACACGGGCCGCCTCCAATACGTGAGGGACAACGTCTTTACAAGTCCCTTGGGGAGTAGGCACCTGCAAGGTGTTCCTGAGATATTGATCCTGCTAAATGGCGGAAGGTCCTTTGACAATGTCGATACTCCAGCCTCTGTTCTCAAACAGCAGGGCATCATTGTCTTTGGCATTGGAACAAGAAACTCTGACAATGGAGAGCTGCGGAAAATAACACAGGACCCTAATTACACTCTATCCGTGTCTGAGTTCACTGACCTCCCCAGTGTCCATGAACAGCTTTCTCACTAATGAGCACAGCACTTGTGAAGGCCACGCCCATGACACCAACAGTAACTGGTAAGAATGAGACTGAATATACATTTTAAGATCATGCTAGTATCCCAAATTAAATGTGTCAAAGTATATTACCCAAAAAGTTGACTCTAGGTCGTTGAGGTTCATTTGAAAAAAAATACCTTGGGGTTAAGTTATTCCTGCTTTGATTGTCAGATCGTAACTGTTGGATACGTGAACCTAAATATGTCCTAAATGATATGTTCCCCAGTGATGACAAAGCCAAAAGGAAGAGATGTTGTGTTCTTGTTGGATGGATCTGATGGTACTAGAACCGGATTCCCAGCTATGCAAGCCTTTGTCCAAAGAGTAGTAGAGAGACTCAGTCTGGATGACAACAAAGACCGTGTCTCAGTGGTTCAGTACAGCAGAGATCCAGCTGTCCACTTCTATTTGAACACATATGAGACAAAAGTTGAGATCCTTGACACTGTCAGAAGTTTGAGGCACAAAGGCGGACGACCCCTCAACACTGGAGCAGCTCTCCAGTACTTGAGGGATAATGTCTTCACAGCCTCTGCTGGAAGCAGGCGCCTGGAAGGAGTTCCACAGGTCCTGATATTGCTAAGTGGAGGACGGTCTTCTGACAGTGTTGATGCATCAGCTGCTGCTCTGAAACAGCTGGGCGTCTTGACCTTTGCAATTGGAACCAAGGGATCTGACAGCAGAGAAATGCAGAAGATATCCCACAATGGCGATTCTGCTATCTCTGTGTCTGATTTCTCTGAACTTGAACGTATCCAAGAGCAACTTCAGTCCTCCTTGGAGTCTGTGGTTATTGACGTCGCCCCAGAATCACCGACCGTACTTGGTATGTAAACCAGCCTCTTGCTGGCCTGAAATGCTAGCTGACTAGTTTCAGATAACATTGAGGGTAATTAATCTAGTGAAATTCCTGTTTAGCTCAATGTTGTTTTGTTAAAAATAGGTTTTGGTGTACTTACTTATTGTTACCAATTAGAGAAGGCAAAGTTTGTGCTTTTCATACAATAGTTTGACTTAATTGGTAGTACACAAGCGTGCCTTTTGCAATAGTTTTTTCATATTTTGTCTTCCTGTCTTTCTCAGTTGACACTCCTCAAAAGGACATTGTTTTCCTTCTGGATGGTTCTGATAGCACAAGGAATGGCTTCCCTGCTATGCGTGATTTTGTTGAGAAATTGGTTGAGAAACTCAATGTGGGAGAAAGCAAAGACCGTGTCTCTGTAGTCCAATACAGCAGAGATTCAGAGGTCAATTTCTATTTGAATACATACAGCACCAAAGAAGAGATTGTGGATTCGGTAAGAGGGTTGGTTCACAGAGGAGGCAGACCCCTCAACACCGGGGCCGCCCTCCAATACGTGAGGGACAACGTCTTTACAAGTCCCGCCGGAGTAGGCACCTGCAAGGTGTTCCACAGATATTGATCCTGCTAAATGGCGGAAGGTCCTTTGACAATGTCGATACTCCAGCCTCTGTTCTCAAACAGCAGGGCATCATTGTCTTTGGCATTGGAACAAGAAACTCTGACAATGGAGAGCTGCGGAAAAATAACACAGGACCCTAATTACACTCTATCCGTGTCTGAGTTCACTGACCTCCCCAGTGTCCAAGAACAGCTTTCTCGCTAATGAGCACAGCACTTGTGAAGGCCACGCCCATGACACCAACAGTAACTGGTAAGAATGAGACTGAATATACATTTTAAGATCATGCTAGTATCCCAAATTAAATGTGTCAAAGTATATTACCCAAAAAGTTGACTCTAGGTCGTTGAGGTTCATTTGAAAAAATACCTTGGGGTTAAGTTATTCCTGCTTTGATTGTCAGATCGTAACTGTTGGATACGTGAACCTAAATATGTCCTAAATGATATGTTCCCCAGTGATGACAAAGCCAAAAGGAAGAGATGTTGTGTTCTTGTTGGATGGATCTGATGGTACTAGAACCGGATTCCCAGCTATGCAAGCCTTTGTCCAAAGAGTAGTAGAGACTCAGTCTGGATGACAACAAAGACCGTGTCTCAGTGGTTCAGTACAGCAGAGATCCAGCTGTCCACTTCTATTTGAACACATATGAGACAAAAGTTGAGATCCTTGACACTGTCAGAAGTTTGAGGCACAAAGGCGGACGACCCCTCAACACTGGAGCAGCTCTCCAGTACTTGAGGGATAATGTCTTCACAGCCTCTGCTGGAAGCAGGCGCCTGGAAGGAGTTCCACAGGTCCTGATATTGCTAAGTGGAGGACGGTCTTCTGACAGTGTTGATGCATCAGCTGCTGCTCTGAAACAGCTGGGCGTCTTGACCTTTGCAATTGGAACCAAGGGATCTGACAGCAGAGAAATGCAGAAGATATCCCACAATGGCGATTCTGCTATCTCTGTGTCTGATTTCTCTGAACTTGAACGTATCCAAGAGCAACTTCAGTCCTCCTTGGAGTCTGTGGTTATTGACGTCGCCCCAGAATCACCGACCGTACTTGGTATGTAAACCAGCCTCTTGCTGGCCTGAAATGCTAGCTGACTAGTTTCAGATAACATTGAGGGTAATTAATCTAGTGAAATTCCTGTTTAGCTCAATGTTGTTTTTGTTAAAATAGGTTTTGGTGTACTTACTTATTGTTACCAATTAGAGAAGGCAAAGTTTGTGCTTTTCATACAATAGTTTGACTTAATTGGTAGTACACAAGCGTGCCTTTTGCAATAGTTTTTTCATATTTTGTCTTCCTGTCTTTCTCAGTTGACACTCCTCAAAAGGACATTGTTTTCCTTCTGGATGGTTCTGATAGCACAAGGAATGGCTTCCCTGCTATGCGTGATTTTGTTGAGAAATTGGTTGAGAAACTCAATGTGGGAGAAAGCAAAGACCGTGTCTCTGTAGTCCAATACAGCAGAGATTCAGAGGTCAATTTCTATTTGAATACATACAGCACCAAAGAAGAGATTGTGGATTCGGTAAGAGGGTTGGTTCACAGAGGAGGCAGACCCCTCAACACCGGGGCCGCCCTCCAATACGTGAGGGACAACGTCTTTACAAGTCCCGCCGGGAGTAGGCACCTGCAAGGTGTTCCACAGATATTGATCCTGCTAAATGGCGGAAGGTCCTTTGACAATGTCGATACTCCAGCCTCTGTTCTCAAACAGCAGGGCATCATTGTCTTTGGCATTGGAACAAGAAACTCTGACAATGGAGAGCTGCGGAAAATAACACAGGACCCTAATTACACTCTATCCGTGTCTGAGTTCACTGACCTCCCCAGTGTCCAAGAACAGCTTTCCTCGCTAATGAGCACAGCACTTGTGAAGGCCACGCCCATGACACCAACAGTAACTGGTAAGAATGAGACTGAATATACATTTTAAGATCATGCTAGTATCCCAAATTAAATGTGTCAAAGTATATTACCCAAAAAGTTGACTCTAGGTCGTTGAGGTTCATTTGAAAAAATACCTTGGGGTTAAGTTATTCCTGCTTTGATTGTCAGATCGTAACTGTTGGATACGTGAACCTAAATATGTCCTAAATGATATGTTCCCCAGTGATGACAAAGCCAAAAGGAAGAGATGTTGTGTTCTTGTTGGATGGATCTGATGGTACTAGAACCGGATTCCCAGCTATGCAAGCCTTTGTCCAAAGAGTAGTAGAGAGACTCAGTCTGGATGACAACAAAGACCGTGTCTCAGTGGTTCAGTACAGCAGAGATCCAGCTGTCCACTTCTATTTGAACACATATGAGACAAAAGTTGAGATCCTTGACACTGTCAGAAGTTTGAGGCACAAAGGCGGACGACGCGACAAGACTGGAGCAGCTCTCCAGTACTTGAGGGATAATGTCTTCACAGCCTCTGCTGGAAGCAGGCGCCTGGAAGGAGTTCCACAGGTCCTGATATTGCTAAGTGGAGGACGGTCTTCTGACAGTGTTGATGCATCAGCTGCTGCTCTGAAACAGCTGGGCGTCTTGACCTTTGCAATTGGAACCAAGGGATCTGACAGCAGAGAAATGCAGAAGATATCCCACAATGGCGATTCTGCTATCTCTGTGTCTGATTTCTCTGAACTTGAACGTATCCAAGAGCAACTTCAGTCCTCCTTGGAGTCTGTGGTTATTGACGTGCCCCAGAATCACCGACGCTTGGTATGTAAACCAGCCTCTTGCTGGCCTGAAATGCTAGCTGACTAGTTTCAGATAACATTGAGGGTAATTAATCTAGTGAAATTCCTGTTTAGCTCAATGTTGTTTTGTTAAAATAGGTTTTGGTGTACTTACTTATTGTTACCAATTAGAGAAGGCAAAGTTTGTGCTTTTCATACAATAGTTTGACTTAATTGGTAGTACACAAGCGTGCCTTTTGCAATAGTTTTTCATATTTTGTCTTCCTGTCTTTCTCAGTTGACACTCCTCAAAAGGACATTGTTTTCCTTCTGGATGGTTCTGATAGCACAAGGAATGGCTTCGCTGCTATGCGTGATTTTGTTGAGAAATTGGTTGAGAAACTCAATGTGGGAGAAAGCAAAGACCGTGTCTCTGTAGTCCAATACAGCAGAGATTCAGAGGTCAATTTCTATTTGAATACATACAGCACCAAAGAAGAGATTGTGGATTCGGTAAGAGGGTTGGTTCACAGAGGAGGCAGACCCCTCAACACCGGGGCCGCCCTCCAATACGTGAGGGACAACGTCTTTACAAGTCCCGCCGGGAGTAGGCACCTGCAAGGTGTTCCACAGATATTGATCCTGCTAAATGGCGGAAGGTCCTTTGACAATGTTGATACTCCAGCCTCTGTTCTCAAACAGCAGGGCATCATTGTCTTTGGCATTGGAACAAGAAACTCTGACAATGGAGAGCTGCGGAAAATAACACAGGACCCTAATTACACTCTATCCGTGTCTGAGTTCAGTGACCTCCCAGTGTCCAAGAACAGCTTTCCTCGCTAATGAGCACAGCACTTGTGAGGCCACGCCCATGACACCAACAGTAACTGGTAAGAATGAGACTGAATATACATTTTAAGATCATGCTAGTATCCCAAATTAAATGTGTCAAAGTATATTACCCAAAAAGTTGACTCTAGGTCGTTGAGGTTCATTTGAAAAAAATACCTTGGGGTTAAGTTATTCCTGCTTTGATTGTCAGATCGTAACTGTTGGATACGTGAACCTAAATATGTCCTAAATGATATGTTCCCCAGTGATGACAAAGCCAAAAGGAAGAGATGTTGTGTTCTTGTTGGATGGATCTGATGGTACTAGAACCGGATTCCCAGCTATGCAAGCCTTTGTCCAAAGAGTAGTAGAGAGACTCAGTCTGGATGACAACAAAGACCGTGTCTCAGTGGTTCAGTACAGCAGAGATCCAGCTGTCCACTTCTATTTGAACACATATGAGACAAAAGTTGAGATCCTTGACACTGTCAGAAGTTTGAGGCACAAAGGCGGACGACCCTCAACACTGGAGCAGCTCTCCAGTACTTGAGGATAATGTCTTCACAGCCTCTGCTGGAAGCAGGCGCCTGGAAGGAGTTCCACAGGTCCTGATATTGCTAAGTGGAGGACGGTCTTCTGACAGTGTTGATGCATCAGCTGCTGCTCTGAAACAGCTGGGCGTCTTGACCTTTGCAATTGGAACCAAGGGATCTGACAGCAGAGAAATGCAGAAGATATCCCACAATGGCGATTCTGCTATCTCTGTGTCTGATTTCTCTGAACTTGAACGTATCCAAGAGCAACTTCAGTCCTCCTTGGAGTCTGTGGTTATTGACGTCGCCCAGAATCACCGACCGTACTTGGTATGTAAACCAGCCTCTTGCTGGCCTGAAATGCTAGCTGACTAGTTTCAGATAACATTGAGGGTAATTAATCTAGTGAAATTCCTGTTTAGCTCAATGTTGTTTTGTTAAAATAGGTTTTGGTGTACTTACTTATTGTTACCAATTAGAGAAGGCAAAGTTTGTGCTTTTCATACAATAGTTTGACTTAATTGGTAGTACAAGCGTGTCTTTTGCAATAGTTTTTTCATATTTTGTCTTCCTGTCTTTCTCAGTTGACACTCCTCAAAAGGACATTGTTTTCCTTCTGGATGGTTCTGATAGCACAAGGAATGGCTTCGCTGCTATGCGTGATTTTGTTGAGAAATTGGTTGAGAAACTCAATGTGGGAGAAAGCAAAGACCGTGTCTCTGTAGTCCAATACAGCAGAGATTCAGAGGTCAATTTCTATTTGAATACATACAGCACCAAAGAAGAGATTGTGGATTCGGTAAGAGGGTTGGTTCACAGAGGAGGCAGACCCCTCAACACCGGGGCCGCCCTCCAATACGTGAGGGACAACGTCTTTACAAGTCCCGCCGGGAGTAGGCACCTGCAAGGTGTTCCACAGATATTGATCCTGCTAAATGGCGGAAGGTCCTTTGACAATGTCGATACTCCAGCCTCTGTTCTCAAACAGCAGGGCATCATTGTCTTTGGCATTGGAACAAGAAACTCTGACAATGGAGAGCTGCGGAAAATAACACAGGACCCTAATTACACTCTATCCGTGTCTGAGTTCACTGACCTCCCCAGTGTCCAAGAACAGCTTTCCTCGCTAATGAGCACAGCACTTGTGAGGGCCACGCCCATGACACCAACAGTAACTGGTAAGAATGAGACTGAATATACATTTTAAGATCATGCTAGTATCCCAAATTAAATGTGTCAAAGTATATTACCCAAAAAGTTGACTCTAGGTTTTTGAGGTTCATTTGAAAAAATACCTTGGGGTTAAGTTATTCCTGCTTTGATTGTCAGATCGTAACTGTTGGATACGTGAACCTAAATATGTCCTAAATGATATGTTCCCCAGTGGTGACAAAGCCAAAAGGAAGAGATGTTGTGTTCTTGTTGGATGGATCTGATGGTACTAGAACCGGATTCCCAGCTATGCAAGCCTTTGTCCAAAGAGTAGTAGAGAGACTCAGTCTGGATGACAACAAAGACCGTGTCTCAGTGGTTCAGTACAGCAGAGATCCAGCTGTCCACTTCTATTTGAACACATATGAGACAAAAGTTGAGATCCTTGACACTGTCAGAAGTTTGAGGCACAAAGGCGGAGGAACCCTCAACACTGGAGCAGCTCTCCAGTACTTGAGGGATAATGTCTTCACAGCCTCTGCTGGAAGCAGGCGCCTGGAAGGAGTTCCACAGGTCCTGATATTGCTAAGTGGAGGACGGTCTTCTGACAGTGTTGATGCATCAGCTGCTGCTCTGAAACAGCTGGGCGTCTTGACCTTTGCAATTGGAACCAAGGGATCTGACAGCAGAGAAATGCAGAAGATATCCCACAATGGCGATTCTACTATCTCTGTGTCTGATTTCTCTGAACTTGAACGTATCCAGGAGCAACTTCAGTCTTCCTTAAAGACTGTGGTTATTGACGTCCCCCAGAATCACCGACCGTACTTGGTATGTAAATAAGCCCAGCCTCTTGCTGGCCTGAAATGCTAGCTGACTAGTTTCAGATAACATTGAGGGTAATTAATCTAGTGAAATTCCTGTTTAGCTCAATGTTGTTTTGTTAAAATAGGTTTTGGTGTACTTACTTATTGTTACCAATTAGAGAAGGCAAAGTTTGTGCTTTTCATACAATAGTTTGACTTAATTGGTAGTACACAAGCGTGCCTTTTGCAATAGTTTTTTCATATTTTGTCTTCCTGTCTTTCTCAGTTGACACTCCTCAAAAGGACATTGTTTTCCTTCTGGATGGTTCTGATAGCACAAGGAATGGCTTCCCTGCTATGCGTGATTTTGTTGAGAAAGTGGTTGAGAAACTCAATGTGGGAGAAAGCAAAGACCGTGTCTCTGTAGTCCAATACAGCAGAGATTCAGAGGTCAATTTCTATTTGAATACATACAGCACCAAAGAAGAGATTGTGGATTCGGTAAGAGGGTTGGTTCACAGAGGAGGCAGACCCCTCAACACCGGGGCCGCCCTCCAATACGTGAGGGACAACGTCTTTACAAGTCCCGCCGAGTAGGCACCTGCAAGGTGTTCCACAGATATTGATCCTGCTAAATGGCGGAAGGTCCTTTGACAATGTCGATACTCCAGCCTCTGTTCTCAAACAGCAGGGCATCATTGTCTTTGGCATTGGAACAAGAAACTCTGACAATGGAGAGCTGCAGAAAATAACACAGGACCCTAATTACACTCTATCCGTGTCTGAATTCACTGACCTCCCCAGTGTCCAAGAACAGCTTTCCTCGCTAATGAGCACATCACTTGTGAGGGCCACGCCCATGACACCAACAGTAACTGGTAAGAATGAGACTGAATATACATTTTAAGATCATGCTAGTATCCCAAATTAAATGTGTCAAAGTATATTACCCAAAAAGTTGACTCTAGGTTATTGAGGTTCATTTGAAAAATACCTTGGGTTAAGATATTCCTGCTTTGATTGTCAGATGCGTAACTGTTGGATCACGTGAACCTAAATATGTCCTAAATGATATGTTCCCCAGTGATGACAAAGCCAAAAGGAAGAGATGTTGTGTTCTTGTTGGATGGATCTGATGGTACTAGAACGGATTCCCAGCTATGCAAGCCTTTGTCCAAAGAGTAGTAGAGACTCAGTCTGGATGACAACAAAGACCGTGTCTCAGTGGTTCAGTACAGCAGAGATCCAGCTGTCCACTTTATTTGAACACATATGAGACAAAAAGTTGAGATCCTTGACACTGTCAGAGGTTTGAGGCACAAAGGCGGACGACCCTCAACACTGGAGCAGCTCTCCAGTACTTGAGGGATAATGTCTTCACAGCCTCTGCTGGGAAGCAGGCGCCTGGAAGGAGTTCCACAGGTCCTGATATTGCTAAGTGGAGGCCGGTCTTCCTGACAGTGTTGATGCATCAGCTGCTGCTCTGAAACAGCTAGAGCAACGTCTTGACCTTTGCTGAATTG
>JAYMGU010000125.1:0-10000 GCA_036178185.1 Liparis tanakae
TCCCCCGGGGTCTCCCATCAAGTACTAACCAGGCCCGACTGCTTAGCTTCCGAGATCTGTGGTCGGGTGTCACTGAACTGGTGTGGCCGTGGCAATTTTTGCTGCCACGCTTTGCTTTTTTAAATCTATCAATATGGATTTTTTGTCATTTAATAATACATTAATGTTGAAAGTATCTCGTTTTTTATTTTTTCTCAAATGATAAAAGTGCAACGTCGACTGCGTTTTGGAGGAATAAGTTAATGAGCTTACAGCACCCTGGTATTCCCAGGCGGTCTCCCATCAAGTACTAACCAGGCCCGACTCTGCTTAGCTTCCGAGATCTGGCGAGATCGGGCTTCACCAGACTGGTGTGGCCCTAAGCAATATTTGCTGCCACTTTGCTTTTTAAATCTATCAATATGTTTTTTTTTCTATAAATTAATATTGAAAGTATCTCGTTTTTTTTCTCAAATGATAAAAGTGCAGCGTCGACTGCGTTTGGAGGAATAAGTTAAAGAGCTTACAGCACCTGGTATTCCCAGGCTGTCTCCCATCAAGTACTAACCAGGCCCGACTTGGCTTAAGATCTGGCGAGATCGGGCATCACCAGACACATCAGTGTGGCCGTAGGCAATATTTCTCTCCACACTTTGCTTTTAAATCTATCAATATGTTTTTTGTCCATTTCATAATACATTAATATTGAAAGTATCTCGTTTTTTTTTCTCAAATGATAAAAGTGCAACGTCGACTGTTTTGGAGAAAAAAAGTTAAAGAGCTTCCAGCACCTGGTATTCCCAGGAGGTCTCCCATCAAGTACTAACCAGGCCCGACTGCTTAGCTTCCGAGATCTGGCGAGACTGGGCGTCACCAGAACTGGTGTGGCCGTAGGCAATATTCCTGCCAAGCTTTGCTTTTTTAAATCTATCAATATGTTTTTTTCATCAATACATTAATATTGAAAGTATCTCTTTTTTTTTTTTTCTTTCTCAAATGATAAAAGTGCAACTCGCTGCGTTTGGAGGAATAAGTTAAGAGCTTACAGCACCTGGTATTCCCAGGCGGTCTCCCATCAAGTACTAACCAGGCCCGACTCTGCTTAGCTTCCGAGATCTGACTAGATCGGGCGTCACCAGACTGGTGTGGCCGTAGGCAATATTGCTGCCAAGCTTTGCTTTTTTAAATCTATCAATATGTTTTTTTTTCATAATAAATTAATATTGAAAGTATTCTTTTTTTTCTCAAATGATAAAAGTGCAACGTCAACTGCGTTTTGGAGGAATAAGTTAAAGAGCTTACAGCACCTGGTATTCCCAGGCGGTCTCCCATCCAAGTACTAACCAGGCCGACTCTGCTTAGCTTCCGAGATCTGGCGAGATCAGGCGTCACCAGACTAATATGGTGTGGCCGTGAGCAATATTTGCTGCCACTCTTTGCTTTTTTAAATCTATCAATATGTTTTTGTCATTTCATAATACATTAATATTGAAAGTATCTCGTTTTTTTTTCTCAAATGATAAAAGTGCAACGTCGACTGCGTTTTGGAGAAAAAGTTAAAACTTACAGCACCTGGTATTCCCAGGCGGTCTCCCATCAAGTACTAACCAGGCCCGACTCTGCTTGGCTTCCGAGATCTGTGAGATCGGGCTTCACCAGACTGGTGTGGCCGTATGCAATATTCCTGCCACTCTTTGCTTTTTAAATCTATCAATATGTTTTTGTCATTTCATGATACATTAATGTTGAAAGTATCTTTTTTTTTCTCAAATGATAAAAGTGCAACGTCGACTGCTTTTGGAGAAAAAGTTAAAACTTACAGCACCTGGTATTCCCAGGTCTCCCATCAAGTACTAACCAGGCCCGACTCTGCTTAGCTTCCGAGATCTGGAGATCGGGCGTCACCAGACTGGTGTGGCGTAGGCAATATTGCCACTCTTTGCTTTTAAATCTATCAATATGTTTTTTTCATAATAACATTAATTTGAAAGTATCTCGTTTTTTCTTTCTCAAATGATAAAAGTGCAGCGTCGACTGCGTTTTGAGGAATAAGTTAAAACTTACAGCACCTGGTATTCCCAGGCGGTCTCCCATCAAGTACTAACCAGGCCCGACTCTGCTTAGCTTCGAGATCTGACTAGATCGGGCGTCCGAACTGGTGTGGCCGTGGCAATATTTGCTGCCAAGCTTTGCTTTTTAAATCTATCAATATGTTTTTTTCATAATAAATTAATGTTGAAAGTATCTCTTTTTTTTTCTCAAATGATAAAAGTGCAATGTCAACTGCGTTTTGGAGAATAAGTTAAAACTTACAGCACCTGGTATTCCCAGGCGGGTCTCCCATCAAGTACTAACCAGGCCCGACTCTGCTTAGTTTCCTAGATCTGGCGAGATCGGGCGTCACCAGACTGGTGTGGCCGTGAGCAATATTTCCTGCCACTCTTTGCTTTTTAAATCTATCAATATGTTTTTTGTCATTTCATAATACATTAATATTGAAAGTATCTTGTTTTTTCTTTCTCAAATGATGAAAGTGCAGTCGACTGCGTTTTGGAGGAATAAGTTAAAGAGCTTACAGCACCTGGTATTCCCAGGCGGTCTCCCATCAAGTACTAACCAGGCCCGACTGCTTAGCTTCGAGATCTGGCGAGATCGGGTGTCACCAGACTGGTGTGGCCGTGAGCAATATTTCCAACCACTCTTTGCTTTTTAAATCTATCAATATGTTTTTTTCATAATAAATTAATATTGGAAGTATCTCTTTTTTTCTCAAATGATAAAAGTGCAACGTCGACTGCGTTTTGGAGGAATAAGTTAAGAGCTTACAGCACCTGGTATTCCCAGGGTCTCCCATCCAAGTACTAACCAGGCCCGACTCTGCTTAGCTTCGAGATCTGACGAGATTGTGCGTAACCAGACTGTTGTGGACGTAGGCAATATTTGCTGCCACGCTTTGCTTTTTTAAATCTATCAATGTGTTTTTTTTGTCATTTCATAATACATTAATATTGAAAGTATCTAGTTTTTTTTTTTTCAAATGATAAAAGTGCAGCGTCGACTGCGTTTTGGAGGAATAAGTTAAAAAGCTTACAGCTCCTGGTATTCCAGGCGGTCTCCCATCAAGTACTAACCAGGCCCGACTGTAGCTTCGAGATCTGGCGAGATCGGGTGTCCAGAACTGGTGTGGCCGTGAGCAATATTTCCAACCACTCTTTGCTTTTTAAATCTATCAATATGTATTTTTTTCAAAATACATTAATATTGAAAAGTATCTTGTTTTTTCTTTCTCAAATCATAAAAGTGCAACGTCGACTGCGTTTTTGAGAATAAGTTAAAAGCTTATAGCACCTGGTATTCCCAGGCGGTCTCCCATCAAGTACTAACCAGGCCCGACTCTGCTTAGCCGAGATCTGACGAGATCAGGCGTCACCAGACTGGTGTGGCGTAGGCAATATTGCTGCCACGCTTTGCTTTTTTAAATCTATCAATATGTTTTTTTTTTCATATAACATTAATTGAAAGTATCTCGTTTTTTCTTTCTCAAATGATAAAGAAGTGCAGCGTCGACTGTTTTGAGAATAAGTTAAGAACTTACAGCACCTGGTATTCCCAGCCGCTCTCCCATCCAAGTACTAACCAGGCCCGACTCTGCTTAGCTTCCGATATCTGACAAGATCAGGCATCACCAGACGGTTGTGGCCGTAGGCAATATTTGCTGCCACGCTTTGCTTTTTAAATCTATCAATATGTTTTTATCATTTCATGATAAATTAATATTGAAAGTATCTCTTTTTTTTCTCAAATGATAAAAAGTGCGTCGACTGCGTTTTGGAGGAATAAGTTAAGAGCTTACAGCACCCCGTATCCCCAGGCGGTCTCCCATTCAAGTACTAACCAGGCCCGACTCTGCTTAGCTACCGAGATCTGATGAGATTGGGCGTCACCAGACTGGTGTGGCTGTAGGCAATATTTGCTGCCACGCTTTGCTTTTTAAATCTATCAATATGTTTTTTGTCATTTCATAATACATTAATATTGAAAGTATCTCGTTTTTTTCTTTCTCAAATGATAAAAGTGCAAGCGTCGACTGCGTTTTGGAGGAAAAAGTTAATGAGCTTACAGCAACTGGTATTCCCAGGCGGTCTCCCATCAAGTACTAACCAGGCCCGACTCTGCTTAGCTTCGAGATCTGGCGAGATCGAGGCGTCACCAGACTGGTGTGGCCGTAGGCAATATTTGCTTACACGCTTTGCTTTTTAAATCTATCAATATGGTTTTTCAAAATACATTAATATTGAAAGTATCTCGTTTTTTTCTTTCTCAAATGATAAAGTGCAGCGTCGACTCGTTTTTGAGGAATAAGTTAAAAACTTACAGCACCTGGTATTCCCAGGCGGTCTCCCATCAAGTACTAACCAGGCCCGACTCTGCTTAGCTTCGAGCTGGCGAGATCGGGCGTCATCAGACTGGTGTGGCCGTAGGCAATTTTTGCTACCCACTCTTTGCTTTTAAATCTATCAATATGTTTTTTGTCATTTCATGATACATTAATGTTGAAAGTATCTTTTTTTTTCTCAAATGATAAAAGTGCGTCGACTGCTTTGGAGAAAAAAGTTAATGAGCTTACAGCACCTGGTATTCCCAGGCGGTCTCCCATCCAAGTACTAACCAGGCCCGACTCTGCTTAGCTTCGAGATCTGCGAGATCGGGCGTCACCAGACTGGTGTGGCCGTAGGCAATATTTGCTGCCACGCTTTGCTTTTTAAATCTATCAATATGTTTTTTTCATAATACATTAATATTGAAAAGTATCTCGTTTTTTCTTTCTCAAATGATAAAAGATTAGCGTCGACTGCGTTTTGAGGAATAAGTTAAAACTTACAGCACCTGGTATTCCCAGGCGGTCTCCCATCAAGTAATAACCAGGCCCGACTCTGTAGCTTCGAGATCTGGCGAGATTGGGCGTCACCAGACTGGTGTGGCCGTAGGCAATATTTGCTGCCACGCTTTGCTTTTTGAAAGCTATCAATATGTTTTTTGTCATTTCATAATACATTAATATTGAAAGTATCTCGTTTTTTTTTTTTCTCAAATGATAAAAGTGCTTGTCGACTGCTTTGGAGGAAAAAAGTTAATGAGCTTACAGCACCTGGTATTCCCAGGCGGTCTCCCATCCAAGTACTAACCAGGCCCGACTCTGCTTAGCTTCCGAGATCTGACGAGATCGGGTGTCACCAGACTGGTGTGGCCGTAGGCAATATTTCCAGCCACTCTTTGCTTTTTTAAATCTATCAATATGTTTTTTTTTCATAATAAATTAATATTGAAAGTATCTCTTTTTTTTCTCAAATGATAAAAGTGCAACGTCGACTGCGTTTTGGAGGAATAAGTTAAAGAGCTTACAGCACCTGGTATTCCCAGGCGGTCTCCCATCAAGTACTAACCAGGCCCGACTCTGCTAAGCTTCCGAGAGCTGACGAGATCGGGCGTCATCAGACTGGTGTGGCCATAGGCAATTTTTGCTGCCGCTTTGCTTTTTAAATCTATCAATATGTTTTTGTCATTTCATGATACATTAATGTTGAAAGTATCTCGTTTTTTTTATTTTTCTCAAATGATAAAAGTGCTGCGTCGACTGCGTTTGGAGGAAAAGTTAATGAGCTTACAGCACCTGGTATTCCTAGGCGGTCTCCCATCAAGTACTAACCAGGCCGACTCTGCTTAGCTTCCGAGATCTGACGAGATTGGGCGTCACCAGACTGGTGTGGCCGTAGGCAATATTGCTGCCACGCTTTGCTTTTTAAATCTATCAATATGTTTTTTGTCATTTCATAATACATTAATATTGAAAGTATCTCGTTTTTTTTTCTTCTCAAATGATAAAAGTGCAACGTCGACTGCGTTTTGAGGAATAAGTTAAAACTTACAGCACCTGGTATTCCCAGGCGGTCTCCCATCAAGTACTAACCAGGCCCGACTCTGCTTAGCTTCGAGATCTGGCGAGATCAGGCGTCACCAGACTGGTGTGGCCGTAGGCAATATTTCCAACCACTCTTTGCTTTTTAAATCTATCAATATGTTTTTTTTATCATTTCATAATAAATTAATATTGAAAGTATCTCTTTTTTCTCAAATGATAAAAGTGTGCAACGTCGACTGCGTTTGGAGGAATAAGTTAAAGAGCTTACAGCACCTGGTATTCCCAGGCGGTCTCCCATCAAGTACTAACCAGGCCCGACTCTGCTTAGCTTCCGAGACCTGGCGAGATCGGGCGTCACCAGGCTGGTGTGGCCGTGGGCAATATTTGCTGCCACGCTTTGCTTTTTTAAATCTATCAATATGTTTTATTTGACATTTCATAGTACATTAATATTGAAAGTATCTCGTTTTTTCTTCTCAAATGATAAAAGTGCAGCGTCGACTGCGTTTTGAGGAATAAGTTAAAACTTACAGCACCTGGTATTCCCAGGCGGTCTCCCATCAAGTACTAACCAGGCCCGACTCTGCTTAGCTTCCGAGATCTGGCCGAGATCGGGCGTCACCAGACTGGTGGGGCGTGGCAATATTTCCAACCACTCTTTGCTTTTTAAATCTATCAATATGTTTTTTTTCATAATAAATTAATATTGAAAGTATCTCTTTTTTCTCAAATGATAAAAGTGCAACGTCGACTGCGTTTTGGAGGAATAAGTTAATGGACTTGCAGCGCCTGGTATTCCCAGGCGGTCTCCCATCAAGTACTAACCAGGCCCGACTCTGCTTAGCTTCGAGATCTGACGAGATCGGGGGTCACCAGACTGGTGTGGCCGTAGGCAATATTTGCTGCCACGCTTTGCTTTTTTAAATCTATCAATATGTTTTTTTCATAATACATTAATATTTGAAAGTATCTCGTTTTTTTCTTTCTCAAATGATAAAAGTGCAACGTCGACTGCGTTTTTGAGGAATAAGTTAATGAGCTTACAGCACCTGGTATTCCCAGGCGGTCTCCCATCCAAGTACTAACCAGGCCCGACTCTGCTTAGCTTCCGAGATCTGGCGAGATCAGGCTTCACCAGACTGGTGTGGCCGTAGGCAATATTTGCTGCCACGCTTTGCTTTTTTAAATCTATCAATATGTTTTTTGTCATTTCATAATACATTAATATTGAAAGTATCTTGTTTTTTCTTTCTCAAACGATAAAAGTGCAACGTCGACTGCGTTTTGGAGGAAAAAGTTAATAAGCTTACAGCACCTGGTATTCCCAGGCGGTCTCCCATCCAAGTACTAACCAGGCCCGACTCTGCTTAGTTTCCTAGATCTGACGAGATCGGGCGTCACCAGACTGGTGTGGCCGTAGGCAATATTTGCTGCCACGCTTTGCTTTTTAAATCTATCAATATGTTTTTTCATAATAATACATTAATATTGAAAGTATCTCGTTTTTTTTTCTTTCTCAAATGATAAAAGTGCAACGTCGACTGCGTTTTGGAGGAATAAGTTAAAACTTACAGCACCTGGTATTCCCAGGCGGTCTCCCATCCAAGTACTAACCAGGCCCGACTGTAGCTTCCGAGATCTGGCGAGATCGGGCGTCACCAACTGGTGTGGCCGTAGGCAATATTTGCTGCCACGCTTTGCTTTTTAAATCTATCAATATGTTTTTTTCATAATAAATTAATATTGAAAGTATCTCTTTTTTTTCTCAAATGATAAAAAGTGCAACGTCGACTGACTTTTGGAGGAATAAGTTAAAGCTTACAGCACCTGGTATTCCCAGGCGGTCTCCCATCCAGTACTAACCAGGCCCGACTCTGCTTAGCTTCCGAGATCTGGCCGAGATCAGGCGTCACCAGACTGGTGTGGCCGTGAGGTATATTGCTGCCACGCTTTGCTTTTTAAATCTATCAATATGTTTTTTTTCAAAATACATTAATATTGAAAGTATCTCTTTTTTCTTTCTCAAATGATAAAAGTGCAACGTCGACTGCGTTTGGAGGAATAAGTTAAAACTTACAGCACCTGGTATTCCCAGGCGGTCTCCCATCAAGTACTAACCAGGCCGACTCTGCTTAGCTTCGAGATCTGGCGAGATTAGGCGTCACCAGACTGGTGTGGCCGTAGGCAATATTTGCTGCCACGCTTTGCTTTTTAAATCTATCAATATGTTTTTGTCATTTCATAATAAATTAATATTGAAAGTATCTCTTTTTTTCTTCTCAAATGATAAAAGTGCAGCGTCGACTGCGTTTTTGAGGAATAAGTTAAAGAGCTTACAGCACCTGGTATTCCCAGGCGGTCTCCCATCCAAGTACTAACCAGGCCCGACTCTGCTAGCTTCCGAGATCTGGCCGAGATCGGGGCGTCACCAGACTGGTGTGGCCGTGAGCAATATTTCTGCCACTCTTTGCTTTTTAAATCTATCAATATGTTTTTTTCATAATACATTAATATTGAAAGTATCTCGTTTTTTTTCTCAAATGATAAAAGTGCAGCGTCGACTGCGTTTTGGAGGAATAAGTTAATGAGCTTACAGCACCTGGTATTCCCAGGCGGTCTCCCATCAAAGTACTAACCAGGCCCGACTCTGCTTAGCTTCCGAGATCTGGCGAGATCGGGCGTCACCAGACTGGTGTGGCCGTAGGCAATATTGCTGCCACGCTTTGCTTTTTAAATCTATCAATATGTTTTTTTCATGATACATTAATATTTAAAGTATCTCGTTTTTTCTTTCTCAAATGATAAAAGTGCGTCGACTGCGTTTTGAGGAATAAGTTAATGAGCTTACAGCACCTGGTATTCCCAGGCGGTCTCCCATCCAAGTACTAACCAGGCCCGACTCTGCTTAGCTTCCGCGATCTGACCAGATCAGGCTTCACCAGACTGGTGTGGCCGTAGGCAATATCTGCTGCGACGCTTCGCTTTTTTAAATGTATCAATATGTTTTTTGTCATTTCATAATACATTAATATTGAAAGTATCTTGTTTTTCTCTCAAAGCGATAAAAGTGCAACGTCGACTGCGTTTTGGAAAAAGTTAATAAGCTTACAGCACCTGGTATTCCCAGGCGGGCTCCCATCCAAGTACTAACGAGGCCCGACTCTGCTTAGTTTCCTAGATCTCACGAGATCGGGCGTCACCAGACTGGTGTGGCCGTAGGCAATATTTGCTGCCACGCTTTGCTTTTTAAATCTATCAATATGTTTTTTTTCATATAACATTAATATTGAAAGTATCTCATTTTTTCTTTCTCAAATGATAAAGTGCAACGTCGACTGCGTTTTGAGGAATAAGTTAAGAGCTTACAGCACCTGGTATTCCCAGGCGGTCTCCCATCAAGTACTAACCAGGCCCGACTGCTTAGCTTCGAGATCTGGCGAGATCGGGTGTCACCAGACTGGTGTGGCCATAGGCAATATTTCCAGCCACTCTTTGCTATTAAAATCTACCAATATGAATCATTTTCATAATAAATTAATATTGAAAGTATCTCTTTTTTTTTTCTCAAATGATAAAAGTGCAACGTCGACTGCGTTTTGGAGGAATAAGTTAAAGAGCTTACAGCACCTGGGATTCTTAGGCGGTCTCCCATCCAGGTACTAACCAGGACCGACACGGCTTAGCTTCGAGATCTGGCGAGATCAGGCATCACCAGACTGGTGTGGCCGTAGGTAATATTTGCTGCCACGCTTTGCTTTTTTAAATCTATCAATATTTTTTTTTTTTTCAAAATACATTAATATTGAAAGTATCTCTTTTTTTTTCTTTCTCAAATGATAAAAGTGCAACGTCGACTGCGTTTTGGAGGAATAAGTTAAACTTACAGCACCTGGTATTCCCAGGCGGTCTCCCATCAAGTACTAACCAGGCCCGACTCTGCTTAGCTTCCGAGATCTGGCGAGATCGGGCGTCACCAGACTGGTGTGACCGTGAGCAATATTTGCTGCCACGCTTTGCTTTTTAAATCTATCAATATGTTTTTTTTCATAATAAATTAATATTGAAAGTATCTCGTTTTTTTTCTCAAATGATAAAAAGTGC
>JAYMGU010000125.1:15000-24608 GCA_036178185.1 Liparis tanakae
TCTGGCCAGATCGGGTGTCACCAGACTGGTGTGGCCGTGAGGCAATATTTCCAACCACTCTTTGCTTTTTAAATCTATCAATATGTTTTTTCATAATAAATTAATATTGAAAGTATCTCTTTTTTTTCTCAAATGATAAAAGTGCAGCGTCGACTGCGTTTTGGAGGAATAAGTTAAAGGCTTACAGCACCTGGTATTCCCAGGCGGTCTCCCATCAAGTACTAACCAGGCCCGACTCTGCTTAGCTTCCGAGATCTGGCGAGATCGGGCGTCACCAGACTGGTGTGGCCGTGAGCAATATTTCCTGCCACTCTTTGCTTTTTAAATCTATCAATATGTTTTTTGTCATTTCATGATAAATTAATGTTGAAAGTATCTCGTTTTTTTTTTCTCAAATGATAAAAGTGCAACGTTGACTGCTTTGGAGAAAAAAGTTAAAACTTACAGCACCTGGTATTCCCAGGAGGTCTCCCATCAAGTACTAACCAGGCCCGACTCTGCTTAGCTTCCGAGATCTGTGATCGGGCGTCACCAGACTGGTGTGGCCGTGAGCAATATTTGCTGCCACGCTTTGCTTTTTAAATCTATCAATATGTTTTTTCATAATAAATTAATATTGAAAGTATCACGTTTTTTTTTTCTCAAATGATAAAGAAGTGCAATGTCAACTGCGTTTTGGAGGAATAAGTTAAAGAGCTTACAGCACCTGGTATTCCCAGGCGGTCTCCCATCAAGTACTAACCAGGCCCGACTCTGCTTAGCTTCGAGATCTGTGACGAGATCGGCGTCACCAGACTGGTGTGGCCGTAGGCAATATTTGCTACTGCGCTTTGCTTTTTAAATCTATCAATATGTTTTTTTTCATAATACATTAATATTTAAAGTATCTCGTTTTTTTCTTTCTCAAATGATAAAAAGTGCAACGTCGACTGCGTTTTTGAGGAATAAGTTAAGAACTTACAGCACCTGGTATTCCCAGGAGGTCTCCCATCCAAGTACTAACCAGGCCCGACTCTGCTTAGCTTCGAGATCTGGCGAGATTAGGCGTCACCAGACTGGTGTGGCCGTAGGCAATATTTGCTGCCACGCTTTGCTTTTTTAAATCTATCAATATGTTTTTTTGTCATTTCATGATACATTAACGTTGAAAGTATCTCGTTTTTTTTTCTTTCTCAAATGATAAAAGTGCAACGTCGACTGCGTTTTGGAGGAAAAAGTTAACAAGCTTACAGCACCTGGTATTCCCAGGCGGTCTCCCATCCAAGTACTAACCAGGCCCAAATCTGCTTAGCTTCCGAGAGCTGACGAGATCGGGCGTCATCAGACTGGTGTGGCCGTAGGCAATATTTCCAGCCAGTCTTTGCTTGTTAAAATCTATCAATATGTTTTTTTTTCATAATAAATTAATATTGAAAGTATCTCTTTTTTTTTCTCAAATGATAAAAGTGCAACGTCGACTGCGTTTTGAGGAATAAGTTAAGAGCTTACAGCACCTGGTATTCCCAGGCGGTCTCCCATCCAAGTACTAACCAGGAGCGACTCTGCTTAGCTTCCGAGATCTGGCCGAGATCGGGGCGTCACCAGACTGGTGTGGCCGTAGGCAATATTTCCTGCCACTCTTTGCTTTTTTAAATCTGTCAATATGTTTTTTTGTCATTTCATGATACATTAATGTTGAAAGTATCTCGTTTTTTTTTTTTCTCAAATGATAAAAGTGCAACGTCGACTGCGTTTTGGAGGAAAAAGTTAATGAGCTTACAGCAACCGGTATTCCCAGGCGGTCTCCCATCCAAGTACTAACCAGGCCCGACTCTGCTTAGCTTCCAAGATCTGATGAGATCGGGCGTCACCAGACTGGTGTGGCCGTAGGCAATATTTCCTGCCACTCTTTGCTTTTTTAAATCTATCAATATGTTTTTTTTTGTCATTTCATAATACATTAATATTAAAAGTATCTCGTTTTTTTTTCTTTCTCAAATGATAAAAGTGCAACGTCGACTGCGTTTTGGAGGAATAAGTTAATGAGCTTAGAGCACCTGGTATTCCCAGGCGGTCTCCCATCCAAGTACTAACCAGGCCCGACTCTGCTTAGCTTCCGAGATCTGACGAGATTGCGCCTCACCAGACTGTTGTGGCCGTAGGCAATATTTGCTGCCACGCTTTGCTTTTTAAATCTATCAATATGTTTTTTGTCATTTCATAATACATTAATATTGAAAGTATCTCGTTTTTTTTTCTCAAATGATGAAAGTGCAACGTCGACTGCGTTTTGGAGGAATAAGTTAAAGAGCTTACAGCACCTGGTATTCCCAGGCGGTCTCCCATCAAGTACTAACCAGGCCCGACTGCTTAGCTTCCGAGATCTGCGAGATTAGCGTCACCAGACTGTTGTGGAGGTAGGCAATATTTGCTGCCACGCTTTGCTTTTTAAATCTATCAATATGTTTTTGTCATTTCATGATACATTAATGTTGAAAGTATCTCTTTTTTCTCAAATGATAAAAGTGCAACGTCGACTGCGTTTTGGAGGAATAAGTTAAAGAGCTTCCAGCACCTGGTATTCCCATGCGGTCTCCCATCCAGAAGTACTAACCAGGCCCGACTCTGCTTAGCTTCGAGATCTGGCGAGATCGGGTGTCACCAGACTGGTGTGGCCGTAGGCAATTTTGCTGCCACGCTTTGCTTTTTAAATCTATCAATATGTTTTTTTCATAATACATTAATATTTAAAGTATCTCGTTTTTTTCTTTCTCAAATGATAAAAAGTGCAACGTCGACTGCGTTTTGAGGAATAAGTTAAAACTTACAGCACCTGGTATTGCCGTGGGCAATTTTGCTACCACGCTTTGCTTTTTAAATCTATCAATATGTTTTTTTTCATAATACATTAATATTTAAAAGTATCTCGTTTTTTTCTTTCTCAAATGATAAAAGTGCAGCGTCGACTGCGTTTTGAGGAATAAGTTAAAGAAACTTACAGCACCTGGTATTCCCAGGCGGTCTCCAATCAAGTACTAACCAGGCCCGACTCTGCTTAGCTTCGAGATCTGGCGAGATCGGGCGTCACCAGACTGGTGTCGCCGTGAGCTATATTTCCTGCCACTCTTTGCTTTTTAAATCTATCAATATGTTTTTTGTCATTTCATGATACATTAATGTTGAAAGTATCTCGTTTTTTTTTTTTCTCAAATGATAAAAGTGCAACGTCGACTGCTTTTTGGAGGAATAAGTTAAAGAGCTTACAGCACCTGGTATTCCCCAGGCGGTCTCCCATCAAGTACTAACCAGGCCCGACTGCTTACCTTCGAGATCTGGCGAGATCGGGTGTCACCAGACTGGTGTGGCCAAAGGCAATATTTCCAGCCACTCTTTGCTTTTTAAATCTATCAATATGTTTTTTTTTCATAATAAATTAATATTGAAAGTATCTCTTTTTTTTCTCAAATGATAAAAGTGCAACGTAGACTGCGTTTTGGAGGAATAAGTTAAAGAGCTTACAGCACCTGGTATTCCCAGGCGGTCTCCCATCCAAATACTAACCAGGCCCGACTCTGCTTAGCTTCCGAGATCTGTGAGATCGGGCGTCACCAGACTGGTGTGGCCGTAGGCAATATTTGCTGCCACGCTTTGCTTTTTTAAATCTATCAATATGTTTTTTTGTCATTTCATGATACATTTATGTTGAAAGTATCTCGTTTGTTTTTCTTTCTCAAATGATAAAAGTGCAACGTCGACTGCGTTTTGGAGGAAGAAGTTAATGAGCTTACAGCAACCGGTATTCCCAGGCGGTCTCCTATCCAAGTACTAACCAGTCCCGACTCTGCTTAGCATCCGAGATCTGGCGAGATCGGGTGTCACCAGACTGGTGTGGTCGTAGGCAATTTTTGCTGCCACGCTTTGCTTTTTTAAATCTATCAATATGTTTTTTTCATAATACATTAAAATTTAAAGTATCTCGTTTTTTTTTCTTTCTCAAATGATAAAAGTGCAACGTCGACTGCGTTTTGAGGAATAAGTTAAAAAGCTTACAGCACCTGGTATTCCCAGGTGGTCTCCCATCAAGTACTAACCAGGCCCGACTCTGCTTAGCTTCGAGATCTGGCAGATCGGGCGTCACCAGAATGGTGTGGCCGTGAAGCAATATTGCTACCGCTTTGCTTTTTAAATCTATCAATATATTTTTTGACATTTCATAATACATTAATATTGAAAGTATCTCGTTTTTTCTTTCTCAAATGATAAAAGTACTAGCAACGTCGACTGCGTTTGGAGGAAAAAGTTAATGAGCTTACAGCACCTGGTATTCCCAGGCGGTCTCCCATCCAAGTACTAACCAGGCCCGACTCTGCTTAGCTTCCGAGAACTGGCAGTTAGCGTCACCAGACTGTTGTGGCCGTAGGCAATATTTGCTGCCACGCACTTTGCTTTTAAATCTATCAATATGTTTTTGTCATTTCATAATACATTAATATTGAAAGTATCTCGTTTTTTTTCTCAAATGATGAAAGTGCAACGTCGACTGCGTTTTGGAGGAATAAGTTAAGAGCTTACAGCACCTGGTATTCCCAGGCGGTCTCCCATCAAGTACTAACCAGGCCCGACTGCTTAGCTTCCGAGATCTGTGAGATCGGGTGTCACCAGACTGGTGTGGCCGTAGGCAATATTTCAGCCACTCTTTGCTTTTTAAATCTATCAATATGTTTTTTTCATAATACATTAATATTGAAAGTATCTCGTTTTTTCTTTCTCAAATGATAAAAGTGCTAGCGTCGACTGCGTTTTGGAGGAAAAAGTTAATGAGCTTACAGCACCTGGTATTCCCAGGCTGTCTCCCATCAAGTAATAACCAGGCCCGACTCTGCTTAGCTTCCGAGATCTGGCGAGATCGGGTGTCACCAGAACTGTGGTGTGGCCGTGAGGCAATATTTGCTACCACGCTTTGCTTTTAAAATAATCAATATGTTTTTTGTCATTTTCATGATACATTTATGTTGAAAGTATCTTATTTCCAGCCACTCTTTGCTTTTTTAAATCTATCAATATGTTTTTTTTTCATAATAAATTAATATTGAAAGTATCTCTTTTTTCTCAAATGATAAAAGTGCAACGTCGACTGCGTTTTGGAGGAATAAGTTAAAGAGCTTACAGCACCTGGTATTCCCAGGCGGTCTCCCATCAAGTACTAACCAGGCCCGACTCTGCTTAGCTTCGAGATCTGTGAGATCAGGCGTCACCAGACTGGTGTGGCCGTAGGCAATATTTGCTGCCACTCTTTGCTTTTTTAAATCTATCAATATGTTTTTTCATTTAATGATAAATTAATATTGAAAGTATCTCGTTTTTTCTTTCTCAAATGATAAAAGTGCAGCGTCGACTGCGTTTGGAGGAATAAGTTAAAAGCTTACAGCACCTGGTATTCCCAGGGTCTCCCATCAAGTACTAACCAGGCCCGACTCTGCTTAGCTTCCGAGATCTGGCGAGATCAGGCGTCACCAGACTGGTGTGTGTGGCCGTAGGCAATATTTGCTGCTGCGCTTTGCTTTTTAAATCTATCAATATGTTTTTTTCATTTCATAATAATTAATATTGAAAGTATCTCTTTTTTTCTCAAATGATAAAAGTGCAATGCGTCGACTCGTTTTGGAGGAATAAGTTAAAGAGCTTACAGCACCTGGTATTCCCCAGGCGGTCTCCCATCAAGTACTAACCAGGCCCGACTCTGCTTAGCTTCGAGATCTGGGCCGAGAGGCGTCACTGAACTGGTGGCGTGGCAATATTTGCTGCCACGCTTTGCTTTTTTAAATCTATCAATATGTTTTTTTTCATAATACATTAATATTTAAAGTATCTCGTTTTTTCTTTCTCAAATGATAAAGTGCAACGTCGACTGCGTTTTGAGGAATAAGTTAAAAACTTACAGCACCTGGTATTCCCAGGCGGTCTCCCATCAAGTACTAACCAGGCCCGACTCTGCTTAGCTTCGAGATCTGACGAGATCGGGAGTCACCAGACTGGTGTGGCCGTGAGCAATATTTGCTACTGCCTTTGCTTTTTAAATCTATCAATATGTTTTTTGTCATTTCATGATACATTAATATTTAAAGTATCTCGTTTTTTTCTTTCTCAAATGATAAAAGTGCAACGTCGACTGCGTTTTGGAGGAATAAGTTAAGAGCTTACTTACAGCACCTGGTATTCCCAGGCGGTCTCCCATCAAGTACTAACCAGGCCGACTCTGCTTAGCTTCGAGATCTGACGAGATCGGGAGTCACCAGACTGGTGTGGCCGTAGGCAATATTTGCTGCCACGCTTTGCTTTTTAAATCTATCAATATGTTTTTGTCATTTCATAATACATTAATATTGAAAGTATCTCGTTTTTTCTTTCTCAAATGATAAAAGTGCAACGTCGACTGCGTTTTGAGGAATAAGTTAAAACTTACAGCACCTGGTATTCCCAGGCGGTCTCCCATCCAAGTACTAACCAGGCCCGACTCTGCTTAGCTTCCGAGATCTGGCAGATCGGCGTCACCAGACTGGTGTGGCCGTAAGCAATTTGCTGCCAGCTTTGCTTTTTAAATCTATCAATATGTTTTTGTCATTTCATAATACATTAATATTGAAAGTATCTCGTTTTTTTTTTCTCAAATGATAAAAGTGCAGCGTCGACTGCGTTTGGAGGAATAAGTTAATGAGCTTACAGCACCTGGTATTCCCAGGCGGTCTCCCATCAAGTACTAACCAGGCCCGACTCTGCTAGCTTCCGAGATCTGGCGAGATCGGGCGTCATCAGACTGGTGGCCGTGAAGCAATTTTGCTACTACGCTTTGCTTTTAAATCTATCAATATGTTTTTTTCATAATACATTAATATTGAAAGTATCTCGTTTTTTTTTTCTCAAATGATAAAAAGTGCAACGTCGACTGCGTTTTGAGGAATAAGTTAAGAGCTTACAGCACCTGGTATTCCCAGCGGTCTCCCATCAAGTACTAACCAGGCCCGACTCTGCTTAGCTTCGAGATCTGGCAGATCGGGCGTCACCAGACTGGTGTGGCCGTAGGCAATATTGCTGCCACGCTTTGCTTTTTAAATCTATCAATATGTTAAATCTATCAATATGTTTTTGTCATTTCATGATACATTAATGTTGAAAGTATCTCGTTTTTTTTTTTCTCAAATGATAAAGTGTCTAGCGTCGACTGCGTTTGGAGGAATAAGTTAAGAGCTTACAGCACCTGGTATTCCCAGGCGGTCTCCCATCAAGTACTAACCAGGCCCGACTCTGCTAGCTTCGAGATCTGGCGAGATCGGGCGTCACCAGACTGGTGTGGCCGTAGGCAATATTGCTACACGCTTTGCTTTTTAAATCTATCAATATGTTTTTGTCATTTCATGATACATTAATATTGAAAGTATCTCTTTTTTTTTCTCAAATGATAAAAGTGCAACGTCGACTGCGTTTTGGAGGAATAAGTTAATGAGCTTACAGCACCTGGTATTCCCAGGCGGTCTCCCATCAAGTACTAACCAGGCCCGACTCTGCTTAGCTTCCGAGATCTGGCGATCGGGCGTCATCCAGACTGGTGTGGCCGTGAGCAATATTTGCTACCACGCTTTGCTTTTTAAATCTATCAATATGTTTTTTTTTTTTGTCATTTCATGATACATTAATATTGAAAGTATCTCGTTTTTTCTTTCTCAAATGATAAAAAGTGCAACGTCGACTGCGTTTTGGAGGAATAAGTTAAAGCTTACAGCACCTGGTATTCCCAGGCGGTCTCCCATCCAAGTACTAACCAGGCCCGACTCTGCTTAGCTTCCGAGATCTGTGAGATCGGGCGTCACCGAACTGGTGTGGCCGTGAGCAATATTTGCTGCCACGCTTTGCTTTTTTAAATCTATCAATATGTTTTTTCATAATACATTAATATTTAAAGTATCTCGTTTTTTTCTTTCTCAAATGATAAAAGTGCAACGTCGACTGCGTTTTGAGGAATAAGTTAAAAACTTACAGCACCTGGTATTCCCAGGAGGTCTCCCATCAAGTACTAACCAGGCCCGACTCTGCTTAGCTTCCGAGATCTGGCGAGATCGGGCGTCACTGAACTGGTGTGGCCGTGAGCAATATTTACTGCCACGCTTTTGCTTTTTAAATCTATCAATATGTTTTTTGTCATTTCATAATACATTAATATTGAAAGTATCTCGTTTTTTTCTTTCTCAAATGATAAAAGTGCAGCGTCGACTGCGTTTTTGAGGAATAAGTTAAGAGCTTACAGCACCTGGTATTCCCAGGCGGTCTCCCATCAAGTACTAACCAGGCCCGACTCTGCTTAGCTTCGAGATCTGCGAGATCGCGGCTCCAGACTGGTGTGGCGTAGGCAATTTGCTACTGCAGCTTTGCTTTTTAAATCTATCAATATGTTTTTGTCATTTCATAATACATTAATATTGAAAGTATCTCGTTTTTTTCTTTCTCAAATGATAAAAGTGCAGCGTCGACTGCGTTTTGGAGAAAAAAGTTAATGAGCTTACAACCTGGTATTCCCAGGCGGTCTCCCATCAAGTACTAACCAGGCCCGACTCTGCTTAGCTTCGAGATCTGGCGAGATCGGGCGTCCAGACTGTTGTGGCCGTAGGCAATTTTGCCACGCTTTGCTTTTTAAATCTATCAATATGTTTTTTTGTCATTTCATAATACATTAATATTGAAAGTATCTCTTTTTTTCTCAAATGATAAAAAGTGCAATGTCGACTGCGTTTTGGAGGAATAAGTTAAGAGCTTACAGCACCTGGTATTCCCAGGCGGTCTCCCATCCAAGTACTAACCAGGCCCGACTCTGCTTAGCTTCCGAGATCTGACGAGATCGGGTGTCACCAGACTGGTGTGGCCGTAGGCAATATTTGCTGCCACGCTTTGCTTTTTTAAATCTATCAATATGTTTTTTTGTCATTTCATGATACATTAATATTGAAAGTATCTCGTTTTTTTTTTCTCAAATGATAAAAGTGCAACGTCGACTGCGTTTTGGAGGAATAAGTTAATGAGCTTACAGCTCCTGGTATTCCCAGGCGGTCTCCCATCCAAGTACTAACCAGGCCGACTCTGCTTAGCTTCGAGATCTGGCGAGATCGGGCGTCACTGAACTGTGGTGTGGCCGTAGGCAATATTTGCTACCACGCTTTGCTTTTTAAATCTATCAATATGTTTTTTGTCATTTCATAATACATTAATATTGAAAGTATCTCGTTTTTTTTTTCTCAAATGATAAAAAGTGCAGCGTCGACTGCGTTTTGGAGGAATAAGTTAAAGAGCTTACAGCACCTGGTATTCCCAGGCGGTCTCCCATCAAGTACTAACCAGGCCCGACTCTGCTTAGCTTCGAGATCTGCGAGATCGGCGTCATCAGACTGGTGTGGCGTGGCAATATTTGCTGCCACGCTTTGCTTTTTAAATCTATCAATATGTTTTTTTGTCATTTCATGATACATTAATGTTGAAAGTATCTCGTTTTTTTCTTTCTCAAATGATAAAGTGCAACGTCGACTGCGTTTTGGAGGAATAAGTTAATGAGCTTACAGCACCTGGTATTCCCAGCGGTCTCCTAT
>JAYMGU010000126.1:0-23410 GCA_036178185.1 Liparis tanakae
CCTCATTCTGAAAAAAAATGAGCCTAGTGCATCTTTTACTTTGAATGAAACTGAGACAAGACTCTTGACCAAAAGAATTAGTATTGACTGAATGGAACACTTTGGGATTGGATGATGAATCGCTTTACTTTCCTTTATTAGAATTGGAAACAAGACTTTTTCAAAATTTTAAACTACTATGGTTCCCCCAATTCATCAATTTCAAAGTAGGATCGGGGTCTGGGGGTCGTTCAGGGTTCCCTGGGCGTGGGTTGAATCCCCCAAAATTGTCTTTTTCCTGGTTCGATGCTTGAATTTGTTTGTAATAAGTCTTCCTACCTTCCCCAGATCCTTTGTTTTCTCAATTTAATAAAAAAAAAAAAAAATTGCTTGGCATTACTTTGTCTTTAAAACTTTTTGTCTTTTTTTTTGTTGTATACCTTCTCTTCCCTTTCCGAAAAAATCATGCTGATGGCATATCAAAATATCTACCAAACCTATTTTGGGTTTCCCTGGTGTAATGGTTAAACCCGGACTCTGAATCCAGTGATCGATTCTCTCAGGGGCCTGTTTTTTAATCCCTAGTAAATGTCAGACAATGTACTTTCATCAAGAAAGAGGGGTCGTGGGAAAGACTCCCCCATTCTGAAAAAGAAAGAGCCTAATGCATCTTCTTCTTTGGAAACTAGACAAACTCTTGACCACAAAAAAATTTGTATTGACATGAAATGGAACCTTTGGGATTGGATGATGTGAGACTTTACTTTCTGTCTTGTTTAAATTGGAAACAAGACTTTTTTTTAAGATCTATAATTCTATGGTTTCCCCAGATTCATTTCAATTTTTAAAATCAGGATGGCCCAGGGTCTAAAACGTCGTTCAGGCGGGTCTCCACTGGGGCGTGGGGGAATCCCCCTTTTGACAAATTGTCTTTTCACTGGTTCGATGTTAATTTGTTTGTAAAAAGTCTTCCCCTTTCCCTTCCCCCCGTCCTTTGTTTTCTACAGGGTTTAATAAAAAAAATAATTAGCAAGCTTATTTTGTCTTGAGCTTTTTTATTGGTTTTTTTTATCCTTCCTCTTCCGCCGGGAAAAATAAAATACATGCTGATGGCTATCACAGAAATATCTACCAAACCTCATTAGTGGTTCCATGGTGTAATGTTGCCTCGGACTCTGAATCAGTGATCTGAGTTCAAATCTCAGTGGGAACCCGTTTTTTAATCCGTAAATGTCCCGACAATGTCTGGTCATCAAAAAAAGAGGATGTAGAAAAAACTCCTCATTCAAAAAAAAATGGCCTAGGCATCTTCTTACTTTGAATGAAACTGAGACAAGACTCTTACCAAAAATTGTATTGACAAAATGGAACACTTTGGGATTGGGTGATGAATGCGCTTTTTTTTCTTGTATTAGTTTGGGAAAAAAGACTTTTTTACTAAAATCTATGATCTACTTTGGTTTCCCAAAATTCATTCAATTTCAAAGTAAAATGGCCAGGGTCTAAGCGTCGTTCAGGGGAGTCTCCACTGGGCGTGGGTTGAATCCACTTCTGACAAATTTCTTTTTTACTGGTTCGATGCTTAATTTTTTTAATAAATCTTCCTTACCCTTAAGATCCCTTTTTTTTACAGAGTTTAATAAAAAAAAAATTGCTTTAAGCATTCACTTTTTTTTATACTTTTTGTCATTTGGTTTTTTTTATCCTTCCTCTTCCTTTCCCCGGGAAAGATAAAATACTGCTGATGGCATATCCCCGAAATATCTAAACCCCATTAGGCCAGGTGTAATGGTTAGCCTTGGACTCTGAATCCAGTATCTGAGTTCAAATCTGTAACCTGTTTTTTAATCCCTATAAATGTCGACCCAAAGTACTGGTATCAGAAAGGGATAAAAAGGGGAAAAAACTCCCCCTTCGAAAAAATGAGCCTAGTCATCTTCTTTTTTGAATGAAACTAGACAAGACTCTTACCCAAAATTATTTGACATGAATGGGAAAACTTTGGGATTGGATGTGAATGAACTTTACTTTCTGTTTGTTTTGTTTTGGGAAAAAAGACTTTTTTAAATCTATAAAATTTCTATGGTTTCCACAGATTCTCAATTTAAAATAGGATGGCCGGGGTCCAAACTGCGTTCAGGTATATCTCCCCCGGGCGTGGGTTGAATCCCCTACAAAATTTCTTTATGGGTTTGATTTGTTTTTTTAAAAGTTTTTTACCCTTCCCAGATCCTTTGTTATTCTACAGGTTTAATAAAAAAAATTAATTGCAAAAAATTCCCTTTTTCTTGTAAGCTTATTTGTTTGGTTTTGTTTATACCTTCCTCTTCCTTGTCCCAAAGATAAAATACATCTGTGGCATATCCGAAATATCTACCAAACCCCATGTAGTGGTTCCATGGTGTAATGGTTAGCACTCTGGACTCTGAATCCCGTGATCTGAGTTCAAATCTCAGTGGAACCTGTTTTGAATCCTAGTAAATGTCAGACTGTCCGGTTCATCAAAAATAGAGGATGCGGGAAAAGACCCTCATTCTGAAAAAATACCCCGTATCTTCTTACTTTGAATGAAACTGAGACAAGACTCTTGACCACAAAAAAAATTTGTATTTACATGAATGGGGAACTTTTGGGGGTTTGGGTATGAAAGCAGACTTTTTTCTTTTTATTTGTTTGGGAAAAAAGACTTTTAAATCTTTATTCTATGGTTTCCCAAAATTCATTCACTTTCAAAGTCAGGATGGCCCGGCGGTCAAGGGGTGCGTTCGGTCGATCTCCCCCGGGGGTGGGTTGAATCCCACTTCTGACAACTTTTCTTTTTTGGTTCGATGCTTGAATTTGTTTGTAATAAGTCTTCCTTACCCCTTTCCCCAAAATCTTTGTTTTTTTACGGTTTTAAAAAAAAAAAATTACAAAAAATTCCTTTTCTTGTAAGCTTCTTTGTCATTGGTTTTGTTGTATGCCTTCCCCTTCCTTGTCGGAAAATAAAATACACTATGGCATATCCCGAAATATCTACCAAACCTCATGTAGTGTTTCCATGGTGTAATGGGTTGACTCTGGACTCGAATCCTGATTAGTTCAAATCTCAATGGAAACCCGTTTTGAATCCAATAAATGTCAGACCAAAATTTCTCGTGTCATCGAAAAAAAAGGATTGGGGGAAAAAACTCCTATTCTGAAAAAATACCTAGTCTGCTTCTTACTTTGGATGCTGAGACAAAACTCTTGACCAGAAAAAAAAAGTATTGACTGAATGGAACACTTTTGGGGTTGGATGATGAATGCAGAAATTTCTGTCTTGTATTAAAAAAACTTTTAAAGGTTGATTCTATGGTTTCCCAGATTCTTCAATTTCAAAATGGGGGATGGTCTAAAACGTCGTTCAGGTGCGTCTCCCTGGGGCGTGGGTTAATCCCTTCTGACAAATTGTCTTTTTTCCCGGTTGATGCTTGATTTTTTTTTAATAATCTTTTACCCTTAGATCCTTTGTTTTCTACAGAGTTTAATAAAAAAAAAAAAATTACTTAAGCTTCCTTTGTCATAAACTTATTTGTCATTGGTTTTTTTTGTATACCTTCCCCTTTTGTCGGCAAAGATAAAATACATGCATGGCATATCCCGAAATATCTACCAAACTCATGTAGTGGTTCCATGGTGTAAGGTTGCCCCTGGACTCTGAATCCCCTATCTAGTTAAATCTCAGTGGAACCTGTTTTGAATCCATAGTAAATTCAGACAATGTACTCTTCATCAAAATAGAGATGTGGAAAAGACTCCTCATTCTGAAAAAATAGCCTAGTGCATCTTCTTACTTTGAATGAAACGGACGACTCTTGACCACAAAATTTGTATTGACATGAAGTGGAACACTTTTGGGGTTGGATGATGAATCGCTTTACTTTTTGTCTTGTTTTAAATTGGAAACAAGACTTTTCTGATCTATATTACTATGGGTTTTCCCCAGATTCATTCATTTAAAATCAGGATGGCGGGGGGTCAAGGGGCTGCGTTCGGCATCTCCACTGGAGCTGGGGTTCAATCCCTTCGCAATTTCTTTTTTCCCGGTTGATCTTGAATTTGTTTGTAATAAATCTTCCTTACCCTTCCCCCAATTTTTTTTTTACAGAGTTTAATAAAAAAAAATTAATTACGAAGCATTCCTTTTTCTTGTAACTTTTTGTCATTGGTTTTTTTTTTCCTTCCTCCCTTGTCGGGAAAGATAAAAAACATGCTGATGGCATATCAAAAAATCTACCAAACCTCATTAGTGTTTTCCCTGGTTTAAGGTTAGCACCCGGACTCTGAATCAAGTGATCTGAGTTCAAATCTCAGTGGGAACCCTTTTTGAATCCATAGTAAATGTCAGACAATGCCTGTCATCAGAAAAAGAGGTCTGGAGAAAAGACTCCTCATTCTGAAAAAATAAGGGCCCGTCATCTTCTTACTTTGAATAAACTGAGACAAAACTCTTGACCAAAAAGAATTAGTATTGACATGAATGGAACACTTTTGGTTGGATGATGAATCGTTTACTTTCTGTCTTTAGAAGGAAACAAAACTTTTGACTAAAATTATGATCTACTTTGGGTTTTCCCAAAATTCATTCAATTTCAAAGTAAAGGGTGGCCCGGGGTCTGGGGGCGTTCGGTCAGTCTCCTGGGGGTGGGTTCGAAAACCCTTCTGACAATTTCTTTTCACTGGTTCGATGCTTAATTTGTTTTAATAAATCTTCCTTTCCCTTCCCCCCGATCTTTTTTTTTAAAAGTTTAATAAAAAAAATATTTGCTTAACATTCCTTTTCTTTAAGCTTTTTTGTCATTGGTTTTTTTTGTATCCTTCCTCTTCCTTGTCGGCAAGATAAAATACATGCTGATGGCATATCACAAAAAATCTACCAAACCTCAAAAGATTTTCCATGGGGTTGGTTGCCTCTGGACTCTGAATCCCGTATCTAGTTCAAATCTCAGTGGAACCTTTTTTTGAATCCATGTAAATTAAAAGTACTTTTGTGTCATCAAGAAAGAGGGTGTGGGAAAGCTCCTCATTCTGAAAGAAATACCTAGTGCATGCTTCTTCTTTAATGAAACTGAGACAAGACTCTTGACCAAAAGAATTGTATTGACATGAATGGAACACTTTGGGATTGGATGATGAATGCGCTTTACTTTTTTGTCTTGTATTAGTTTGGGAAAAAAGACTTTTTCTAAATCTATAAATTTTAGGTTTTCCCCAGATTCTTTTAATTTCCAAAGTAGGATGGCGGGGGTCTAAAGCGCGTTCATGATCTCCCCTGGAGGGGGGTTGAATCACTTCACAAATTGCTTTTTTATGGTTCGTCTTGAATTTGTTTTGTAAAAAGTCTTCCTACCCCTTCCCCCGATCCTTTGTTATTCTACAGAGTTTAATAAAAAAAATTTAAATTTGCTTGGCTTCACTTTGTCTTTAAACTTATTTGTCATTGGTTTTTTGTATACCTTCCTCTTCCTTGTCCAAAGATAAAAACGTGATGGCAAACAGAAATATCTACCAAAACCCCATGTAGTGGTTCCATGGGGTTTAAAGGGTTTTCACTCTGGACTCTGAATCCAGTGATCTGGTTCAAATCTAGTGGAACCTTTTTTGAATCCATAGTAAATGTCAGACAATGTACCGTGTCATCAAAAATAAGGATTGGGGGAAAAAAACTCCTTTCTGAAAGTGGCCTAGTGCATGCTTCTTCTTTGAATGAAACTGAGACAAGACTCTTGACCACAAAAAAATTTGTATTGACATGAAGTGGAACACTTTGGGATTGGATGATGAATGAACTTTCTTTCTGTCTTGTTTGTTGGAAACAAAACTTTTTTTACTAAATCTATGATCTATATGGTTTCCCAAAATTATTCCTTTCAAAATCAGGATGGCGGCGGCCTCGTTCAGGCGTCTCCACTGGGCGTGGGTTGAATCCCCCTTCGAAAATTATCTTTTTACTGGTTCGATGCGTTTTTTTGTAAAAAGTCTTCCTTACCCTTCCCAAGATGCTTTTTTTTTGACAGAGTTTAATAAAAAAAAATTTAAATTTTAAGCATTACTTTTTTTTGGGTTCTTTGTCATTGGTTTTTTTGTATGCCCTTCCTCTTTTTCGGCAAAGATAAAAAACATGCTGATGGCATATCAAAAATATCTACCAAACCTTGTTTGTGTTTCCATGGTGTAATGTTGGGACTCTGGACTCTGAATCCAGTGATCTGGTTCAAATCTCAGTGGAACCCTTTTTGAATCCATAGTAAATTCAGACCAAAATATCGTTCATCAAGAAAAGAGGATTGGAAAAAGCTCCCATTCTGAAAAAATGGCCTATGCATCTTTTACTTTGAATGAAACTGAGACAAGACTCTTGACCGAAAAAAATTTTTGACATAGTGGGCCCTTTGGGTTTGGATGATGTGCAGACTTTACCTGCTTGTATTTGGAAAAAAGACTTTTGACTTCTATGATCACTATGGGTTTTAATTCATTCAATTTCAAAGTAAAGGGTGGCCCCGTGGTCTAAAGGTCGTTCAGTGGTTCCCCTGGGGCGTGGGTTGAATCACCTTTACAAATTGTCTTTTTTACTGGTTCGATGCTTAATTTTTTTTAAGTCTTCCTTACCCCTTCCCAGATCCTTTTTATTCTACGAGTTTAATAAAAAAAAAATTTAAATTGCAAGCATTCACTTTGTCTTTAAGCTTTTTTTCATTGGTTTTGTTTACCTTCCTCTTCCTTGTCCCCCAAAAAAATAAAATACATCTGATGGCATATCCCAAAAAATTTTCCCAAAACCCCATGTAGTGGTTTCCTTTTTAATGGTTAGCCTCCCGGACTCTGAATCCCGTCTGAGTTCAAATCTAGTGGAACCTGTTTTTAATCCATATAAATGTCAGACAATGTACTCGTGTCTCAAAAATAGAGAGTGGGGAAAAAACTCCCATTCTGAAAAAAGAGCCCGTCATGCTTCTTCTTTGAATGCGGGAAATCTTGACCAAAAAAATTTGTATTGACATGAAAAGGGAAAACTTTGGGATTGGATGATGAATGCAGACTTTTCCTGTCTTGTATTAGAATTGGAAACAAGACTTTTTCTAAAATCTTATCTCTATGGTTTCCCAAAATTCATTCATTTCAAAATCAGGATGGCCGGCGGGCTAGGCGCTGGTTCATCGTCTCCACTGGGCGTGGGTTGAATCCCTTTTGACAATTTCTTTTTACTGGTTCGTGCTTGAATTTGTTTTTTTAAAAGTCTTTTACCCCTTAAAATCCTTTGTTTTTACAAGTTTAATAAAAAAAATTAATTACGAAGCATTCACTTTGTTTTAAACTTCTTTGTCTTTGGTTTTTTTGTATGCCTTCCTCTTTTTGTCCCGAAAAGATAAAAACCCTGCTGATGGGATATAAAAAAATCTACCAAACCTCATGTAGTGTTCCATGGTGTTGGTTACCTCTGGACTCGAATCAGTGATCTGGTTCAAACTCATGGGAAACCCTTTTAATCCTGTAATTCAGACAATGTTCGTGTCTCAAAAAAAGAGGGTCTGGGGGAAAGCTCCTCATTCTGAAAAAGAGCCTATCATCTTCTTACTTTGAATGAAACTGAGACAAGACTCTTTACCAGAAAGAATTAGTATTTACTGAGTGGAACACTTTGGGATTGGATGATGAATGCAGACTTTACTTTCTGTCTTGTATTAGAATTGGAAACAAGACTTTTGCTAAATTTGATCTACTATGGGTTTTCCCAAAATTCATTCAATTTCAAAATAAAGGGTGGCCGAGTGGTCTGAGGGGTCGTTCAGGGGCGTCTCCACTGGAGGCGTGGGTTGAATCACCCTAAATTTTCTTTTCACTGGGTTTGATTTGAATTTGTTTTTTAAAAAAGTCCCCTTCCCTTCCCCCGATCCTTTGTTTTCTAAAGTTTAATAAAAAAATTTTTGCGAAGCATTCCTTTTTTTGTAAACTTCTTTGTCTTGTTTGTTGTTTCCTTTTTCCCCTTCCTTGTCGGAAAAAAAATACATCGATGGGTATCACAGAAATATCTCCCAAAACCCCATGTAGTGGTCCATGGTGTTTGGGTTGCACTCTGGATCAATCCCGTGATCTGAGTTCAAAATCAGTGGGAAACCCGTTTGAATCCTAGTAAATTCAGACAATGTACTGGGGGTTCATCAGAATAGAGGTTAGGAAAAACTCCTCATTCTGGGAAAAAGGCCTAGTGCATGCTTCTTACTTTGAATGAAACTGAGACAAGACTCTTGACCCAAAAATTTTATTGACATGGGGGAACACTTTGGGATTGGATAGAATCAGACTTTTCTTTCTGTCTTGTATTAGAATTGGAAACAAGACTTTTCTCTGTCTTTTAAACTATATGGTTTCCCCGATTCATTCAATTTCAAAAACAGGATGGCCAGCCGTCTAAAGGGGCTGCGTTCGGGGCATCTCCACCCCGGGGCGTGGGTTGAATCCACTTTTTACAAAATTTTCTTTTCACTGGTTGATTTGGTTTTTTTGTTAAATCTTCCTTACCCCTTAATCCTTTGTTATTCTACGGTTTAATAAAAAAAAATTTAAATTTGCTTGGGAAACATTCACTTTTTTTTTAAACTTCTTTGTCATTGGGTTTTTTGTACCTTCCCCTTCCTTGTCCCAAAAATAAAAAACATGCGATGGCATAAAAATATCTACCAAAAATCATGTAGTGGTTTCCCGGTGTTGGTTCCTCTGGACTCTGAATCCAGTGATCTGGGTTTAAAGCTCAGTGGAACCCGTTTTGAATCCTGTAAATGTAGAAATGTATGTTCTGAATGAGGATCTGGAGAAAGACTCCTCATTCTGAAAGGGAAAAGACCTATTGGCTTCTTCTTTAATAAACGGACAAGACTCTTAAAAAATTAGTATTGACAGAATGGAACACTTTGGGATTGGGTGATGAATGCAGACTTTCTTTTTGTCTTTTTAAAAGGAAACAAGACTTTTTCTAAATCTAATCTACTATGGTTTCCACAGATTCATTCAATTTCAAAGTAAAGGGTGGGGGGGTCTAAAACGTCGTTCAGTAGTCTCCACTGGGGCGTGGGTTGAATCCCCTTCTGACAAATTTTCTTTTCACTGGTTGTCTTGAATTTGTTTGTAATAAGTTTCCCCTTTCCCCTTTCCCCCGATCCTTTTTATTCTAGGGTTTTAAAAAAAAAATAATTAGCAAAGCATTCCTTTGTCTTTAAGCTTCTTTGTCATTGGTTTTTTTTATGCCCTTTCCCCTTCCTTGTCCCCGGGAAAGATAAAATACATGCTGATGGCATTCAGAAATATCTAAAACCTCTGTTTGGGTTTCCGGTGTAATGGTTCACTCTGGACTCTGAATCATGTCTGAGTTCAAAACTCAGTGGAACCTTTTTGAATCCATATAAAATTTAGACAATGTACTAAAGTAAGAATGAGGATCGTAGGAAAAGACTCCCCATTCTGAAAAAAGAGCCTGTGCATCTTCTTACTTTGAATGAAACTGAGAAAGATCTTACCCAAAAATTTATTGACATGAATGGAACACTTTGGGATTGGATGTGAATGCAGACTTTACTTTCTGTCTTGTTTAAAATTAAACAAGACTTTTTTAAATCTAATTCTATGGGTTTTTGATTCATTTAATTTTGTCAGGATGGGGAAACGGGGTTGGCGTGGTTCATCGGGCTCCACTGGGCGTGGGTTAAAACCCCCTTTGCAAATTTTCTTTTTTACTGGTTGATTTGAATTTGTTTGTAATAATCTTCCCCACCCCTTCCCCAAAATCCTTTTTTTTACAGAGTTTAATAAAAAAAAATTTAAATTGCTTGAAGCATTCATTTTTTAAGCTTTTTGTTTGGTTTTTGGATGCCTTCCTCTTCCTTGTCCCAAAGATAAAAAACATCTGATGGCATATCAAGAAATATCTCCAAACCCCATGTAGTGGTTTCCTGGTGTAATGGTTTCCTCTGGACTCTGAAACCGTGATCTGAGGTCAAACTCAGTGGAACCTGTTTTTGAATCCCTAGTAAATGTCCCCAAAAAGTACTTTTTGTCAAAAAGAAATGGGAGAAAGCTCCTCATTCTGAAAAAATAGCCTAGTGCATCTTCTTACTTTTAATAAACTAAAGGGGCAAGACTCTTAAAAAAATTAGTATTGACAAAATGGGGGCCTTTGGGTTGGGATGAATGCAGACTTTTTTTCTTCTTTTTAAATTGGAAAAAGACTTTTTTCTAAAAACTATAATCTACTATGGTTTCCACAGATTCATTCAATTTTAAAGTCAGGATGGCAGGGTCTAAATCGTTCAGGTCGTCTCCACTGGGCGTGGGTTGAAACCACTTCTGACCATTGTCTTTTACTGGTTCGATCTTGAATTTGTTTGTAAAATTTCCTTTCCCCTTTCCCCCGATCCTTTTTTTCTACAGAGTTTAATAAAAAAAAAAAATTTTGAAGCATTCTTTCTTGTAACTTCTTTTATTGGTTTTTTTTGTATGCCTTCCCCTTCCTTGTCCCCGGGAAAGATAAAATAAACTGATGGCATATCACAGAAATATCTACCCAAAACCCCATGTTTGGTTCCCGGGTTTTAATGGTTACACTCTGGACTCTAATCCATATCTGAGTTCAAACTCAAAAGGAACCTGTTTTTAATCCATTAAATGTCAGACAATGTATGGTCATAGAATGAGGTCGTGGGGGAAAAAACTCCTCATTCTAAAAAAGAAACCCTGTGCACTTCTTCTTTTAATAAACAGACAGACTCTTGACCCAAAAAATTTGTATTGACATAAATTTGAACACTTTTGGGTTGGATGATGAAACAGACTTTACTTTCTGTCTTGTAAAATTGGCGACTTTTCTCTAAGTCTATAATCTACTATGGTTTCCAAAATTCATCAATTTTAAAGTCAGGATGGCCGGCGGTCTAAAAGGGGCTGCGTTCAGGTGCAGTCTCCACTGGGCGTGGGTTGAATCCACTTCTGACAAAAGTCTTTTTTTCCCGGGTTGTCTTGAAATTTTTTTTGTAATAAGTCTTTTACCCTTCCCCAGATCCTTTTTTTTCCCACAGGTTTAATAAAAAAAATTTAAATTGCTTGAAGCATTCCTTTTTTTTCTTTAAACTTTTTGTCATTGGTTTTTTGTATCCTTCCTCTTCCTTGTCGGGAAGATAAAATACATGTGATGGGATACGAAATATCCCAAACCTCATTAGTGGTTCCTGGTGTAATGGTTCCCCTGGACTCTGAATCATGATCTGGGGCAAACTCAGTGGAACCTGTTTGAATCCTATAAATGTCAGACAATTTCTTTGTCCCAAAAAATAAAGGGTGTGGGGGAAAAACTCCTTTCTGAAAAAAAAAGGCCCAGTGCATGCTTCTTCTTTAATGAAACTGAAAAAGACTCTTGACCAAAAAAAGTATTGACATGAAGTGGAACCTTTTTTGGGGTTGGATGTGAATGCAGACTTTACTTTCTGTCTTGTTTGAATTGGGAAAAAAGACTTTTCTCTAAGATCATAATCTACTATGGTTTCCCCAGATTCTTTAATTTCAAAGTCAGGATGGGGTCTGGCGATCGTTCAGTAAATCCCCCACCCGGGGTGGGTTGAATACTTCCGAAAATTGTCTTTTTTACTGGTTGATGCTTGAATTTGTTTTTTAAAAATTTCCCTTTCCTTCCCAATCCTTTTTTTTTACAGAGTTTAATAAAAAAAAAATTGCTTAAGCTTCCTTTGTCTTTGCTTCTTTGTCATTGTTTTTTTTGATGCTTTTTTTGTCCAAGATAAAAAAACATCTGATGGCATATCACAGAAATATCTACCAAAACCTCATTTTGGTTCCATGGTGTAATGGTTAGCCTCTGGACTCTTCCCGTTCTGAGTTCCTCAGTGGAAACCCGTTTTTGAATCCATATAAATGTCAGAAATTACTGGGCATCAAAAAAGGGGGATTGGGAAAGACTCCTCTTCTGAAAAAAAATGAGCCTTTGGATCTTCTTACTTTGAATGAAACTGAGACAAAACTCTTGACCACAAAAATTAGTATTGACATGAAATGGAACACTTTGGGATTGGATGATGAATAGACTTTCTTTCTGTCTTGTTTTGAATTGGAAAAAGACTTTTCTCTAAAATCTAAATCTACTATGGGTTTCCAAGATTCATTTTCAAAGTCGGATGGGCGGTCTAAAGGGCCTCGTTCATCGTCTCCACTGGGGTGGGGTTAATCCCTTCGACAAATTTCTTTTCACTGGTTCGATGCTTGAATTTTTTTGTAATAATCTTCCTTACCCCCTTTCCCCGATCCTTTGTTTTTCTACAAGTTTAATAAAAAAAATTAATTACAAGCTTTTTACTTTTTCTTTAAAAATTTTTGTCTTGGTTTTTTTTTGTATCCTTCCTCTTCCTTTCGCAAAAAATAAAAAACATGCTGATGGCATATCCCAAAAAATTTTACCAAACCTCATTGTGGTTCCAGGGGTAATGGTTTCCTGGACTCTAAACCGGGTTTTAGGTCAAACTCCAGTGGCCTGTTTTGAATCCAATAAATGTCAGACAATTTCCGTGTCATCAAGAAAAGAGGATCTGGGGGAAAAAACTCCTCTTCTGAAAAAAGGCCTATCATCTTCTTACTTTGAATGAAACTGAGAAAGACTCTTAACAAAAATTAGTATTGTGAATGGAACCTTTGGGGGTTGGATGATGAATCGACTTTACTTTCTTTTTTTAGAATTGGAAACAAGACTTTTTTCTAAGATCTTAAAAACTTTTGGTTTTGATTATTCAAATTTAGTCAGGATGGGGGGTCTGAAAACGTCCCTTCAGTGGGGCTCCCCTGGAGGGGGGGTTGAATCCCCTTCGACAAATTGTCTTTTTTACTGGTTCATGCTTGAATTTGGAATAATTTCCTTACCTTCCCCAGATCCTTTGTTTTCTACAGGTTTAATAAAAAAAAAAAAATTAGCTTAAGGGATTCCTTTTTTCTTAAAGCTTCTTTGTCATTGGTTTTTTTTTAGTTTCCCCTTCCTTTCGCAAAGATAAAAACCTGCTGATGGCATATCCGAAATATCTACAAAACCTCATTTTTGGTTCCTGTTTAATGTTAGCACTCTGGACTCTGAATCCAGTATCTGGTTCAAAAACTCATGGGAACCTTTTTTAATCCCTAGTAAAATAAAATTTAAAAGTATCAAAAGGATCTGGGAAAAAACTCCTCATTCTGAAAAAAATGAGCCTATCTCTTCTTCTTTGAATGAAAAGAGACGCTCTTGACCAAAAATTAAAAATTTTACAGAAGTGGGAAATTTGGGGGGGATGATGAATGCAGACTTTACTTTCTGTCTTGTATTAGGGTGGAAAAAGTTTTCTCTAAGATCTATAATCTCTATGGTTTCCAAGATTCATGCAATTTCAAAGTCAGGATGGCCGGGGTCTAAGGGGGGTTCAGGTGCAGTCTCCACTGGGCGTGGGGTTGAATCCCCCTTCTGACAAATTTCTTTTTTTATTTTTATGTTGAATTTTTTTGTTAGTCTTCCTTACCCCTTCCCCAGATCCTTTTTTATTCTAAAAGGGTTTTAAAAAAAAAATTAATTTCGAAGCATTCACTTTGTCTTTAAACTTTTTGTCATTGGTTTTTTAACCCCCCTTTTGTCGCAAAGAAAAATACATGCTGATGGCATATCAAAAAATCTAAACCCCCCCAGTGGTTCCTGGTGTAAAGGTTCCTCTGGACTCTGAAACGTGATCTGGTTTAAACTCAAAAGGAACCTGTTTTTTAATCCAATAAATGTCGAAAAGTCTCTTATCAAGAATAGGGGGTTGGGGGAAAAACTCCTCATTCTGAAAGAAATGAGCCTATATGCTTCTTCTTTGAATGAAACTAGACAAAACTCTTGACCAAAAAAGAAAGTATTGACATGAAGTGGAACACTTTGGGATTGGATATGAATAAATTTACTTTCTGTCTTGTATTAGGGTGGAAACAAGCTTTTTCCAAGATCTATAATCTACTATGGTTTCCCCAGATTCATTCAATTTCAAAGTCAGGATGGCCCGGGGTCTAAAGCGTCGTTCAGGTGGTCTCCACTGGGCGTGGTTGAATCCACTTCTGACAAATTTTCTTTTTCACTGGTTCGATGCTTGAATTTGTTTGTAATAAGTCCCTTACCCTTCCCCAGATCCTTTTTTTTCTACAGAGTTTAATAAAAAAAATTAGCTTAAGCATTCCTTTGTTTTTAACTTCTTTGTCATTGGTTTTTTTTTGTACTTCCCCTTCCTTTCGGCAAAAATAAAAAACATCTGATGGCATATCCGAAATATCTCCAAAACCCCATGTATGGTTCCATGGTGTAATGGGCACTCTGGACTCTGAATCAGTTATCTGAGTTCAAACTCAGTGGAACCTGTTTTGAATCCAAGTAAATGTCGACCCAAATTTTGTTCATCAGAATGAGGTCGTGGGAAAACTCCTCATTCTGAAAAAAAAATGACCCGGGCATCTTCTTCTTTGAAAAACTGAGACAAGACTCTTTAAACAAAAAATTATATTGACGGTGGAACACTTTGGATTGGATAGGAGCTTTTTTTCTGTCTTTTTAAATTGGAAACAAGACTTTTCTCTAAATCTTAATCTACTATGGTTTCCAGATTCATCAATTTCAAAGTCAGGATGGGGGCGGTCTAAGGCTGCGTTCGGGTTTTATCTCCACTGGGCGTGGGTTCGAATCCCCCTTCTGACAAATTGTCTTTTTACTGGTTCGATCTTGAATTTGTTTTTGTTAAAAACTTCCTTCCCTTCCCCAGATCCTTTGTTATTCTCAAGTTTAATAAAAAAAAATTTAAATTGCAAAACATTCACTTTGTCTTTAAACTTCTTTGTCTTGGTTTTTTTTTTATCCTTCCTCTTCCTTGTCGGCAAAAATAAAATACATGCTGTTAATTACAAAAATCTCCCAAAACCCCTTATGGTTCCATGGGGTTTAAAGGTTATCACTCTGGACTCTGAATCCCGTGATCTGAGGTCAAAAACTCATGGGAAACCCGTTTTTTTAAACCAAGTAAATGTCGACAATGTCTCGTGTCATCAAGAATAGAGGATCGTAGGAAAGACTCCTCATTCTGAAGAAATGAGCCTGTGCCTTCTTACTTTGAAAAACTGAACCAAAATCTTGACCAAAAAAATTAGTATTGACGAATGGGAAAATTTGGGATTGGAAAGATGAAGAGACTTTACTTTCTGTCTTTTTAGAATTGGAAACAAAAACTTTTCTCTAAAATCTATAATCTACTATGGTTTCCAGATTCATTCAATTTAAAAGTCAGGATGGCCGGCGGTCTTCGTTATCGATCTCCACTGGGCGTGGGTTAATCCATTCGACAAATTTTCTTTTTCACTGGTTCGATGCTTGTTTTTTGTAATAAGTCTTCCTTTCCCCTTAGATCCTTTTTATTCTACAGAGTTTTAAAAAAAAATTACGAACATTCACTTTGTCTTTGGGTTCTTTGTCATTGGTTTTGTTGTATGCCTTCCTCTTCCTTGTCGGCAAAAAATAAAAAACATCTGTGGCATATCACAAATATCTACCAAACCTCTGTAGTGGTTCCATGGTGTAATGGGTTCCTCTGGACTCGAAACCCTGATCTGGTTCAAAGCTCAGTGGAACCTTTTTTGAAACCATAGTAAATGTCAGACAAAAATTTCCGTGTCATCAAGAATAAGGATCTGGGAAAAAACTCCCCCATTCTGAAAGAAATGAGCCTAGTGCATGCTTCTTACTTTGAATGAAACTGAGACAAGACTCTTAAAAAAAATTAGTATTGACATAAATGGAACACTTTGGGATTGGATATGAATGCAGACTTTACTTTCTGTCTTGTATTAAATTTGGGAAAAAAAGACTTTTCTAAGATCTTAATCTACTATGGTTTTACGTTACAAATTTTAAAAATCAGGATGGCCCACGGTCTAAGGGGTGCGTTCATCAGTCTCCTGGGCGTGGGTTGTCCCCTTCTAAAAATTTCTTTTTTACTGGTTGTTTGAATTTTTTTAATAATCTTCCCTTTCCCTTCCCCCGATCCTTTGTTATTCTCAGGTTTAATAAAAAAAAAATTGGGGTTAAGGGTTCCCTTTTTCTTATCTTTTTGTCATTGGTTTTTTTTTATCCTTCCTCTTCCTTGTCGGCAAGATAAAAAACATGCTGATGGCATTCACAGAAATATCTCCCCAAAACCCCATGTATGGGTTTCCCTGGTGTAATGGTTACCTCTGGACTCTGAATCCAGTGATCTAGTTCAAAAATCGTGGAACCTGTTTTGAATCCTAGTAAATGTCAGACAATGTAGTGTCATCAAAAATAGGGGATCGTGGAAAAGACTCCTCATTCTGAAAAAGGCCTAGTGCATCTTCTTCTTTAATGAAACTGAGACAAGACTCTTGACCACAAAAATTAGTATTTACATGAAGTGGAACACTTTGGGATTGGATGATGAATGCAGACTTTACTTTCTGTCTTGTATTAGAATTGGAAACAAGACTTTTCTCTAAGATCTATAATCTACTATGGTTTCCATGATTCATTCAATTTCAAAGTCAGGATGGCCGAGTGGTCTAAAGCGTCCGTTCAGGTCATGATCTCCACTGGGCGTGGGTTCGAATCCACTTCTGACAAATTGTCTTTTCACTGGTTCGATGCTTGAATTTGTTTGTAATAAGTCTTCGTTACCCTTGGCCAGATCCTTTGTTGATCTGCGGAGTTTGATAAAAAAAATTAATTAGCATGGAGCATTCACTTTGTCTTGTAAGCTTCTTTGTCATTGGTTTTGTTGTATGCCTTCCTCTTCCTTGTCCCGGCAAAGATAAAATACATGCTGATGGCATATCACAGAAATATCTACCAAACCTCATGTAGTGGTTCCATGGTGTAATGGTTATCACTCTGGACTCTGAATCCAGTGATCTGAGTTCAAAGCTCAGTGGAACCTGTTTTGAATCCATAGTAAATGTCAGACTTAATATACTTTGATAATCTCATTAAAGAATATTAGAGGATCATTGGGGAAAAGACTCCTCATTCTGAGAAAGAAATGAGCCTAGTGCATGCTTCTTGCTTTGAATGAAGCTAGAGACCAAGACTCTTGAAGCCACAAAATTAAATTGTTGACATGAAATTGAACACTTTAAGGATTGGATGATGAATGCAGACTTTACTTTCTGTCTTGTATTAGAATTGGAAACAAGACTTTTTCTAAGATCTATAATCTACTCGGACTTCCACCAATTCATTCAATTTCAAAGTCAGGACGACTAGCCCGGCGATTCTAGGCTCTGCATTCAGGTCTAGTCTCCACTGGAGGCGTGAGTTCGAATCCACTTCTGACAAAGTGTCTTTTCACTGGTTAACGTCACTTGCAGATTTGTTTGTATCAGTCTTCCTTACCCCCTTCCCCCAGATCCTTTGTTTATTCTACAGAGTTTAATAAAAAAAAAAAAAGTGCTTTCGAAGCATTCAAGCATCTTATGTAACTTCTTTGTCTTCATTGGTTTTTTTGTTGTATGCCTTCCTCTTCCCCTTATCCAAATAAGATAAAATACATGCTGATGGCATATCACAGAAATATCTACCAAACCTAAACTATAATTGGTTCCGCATGGTGTAATAGTTGCCTCTGGACTCTGAATCAGTGATCTGGTCAAACTCAGTGGAACCTGTTTGAATCCATAGTAATTCAGACAATGTACTCGTGTCATCAGAATAAGAGGTTAGAAAGCTCTCATTCTGAAAGAAATGACAGTGCCTTCTTACTTTGAATGAAACTGAGACAAGACTCTTGACCACAAGAAATTAGTGATTGACATGAAGTGGAACACTTTGGGATTGGATGATGAATGCAGACTTAACTTTCTGTGTTGTATTAGAACTGGAAACAAGACCTTTCTCCCAGATCTATACTGCACTATGGTTTCCACAGATTCATCCAATTTCAAAGTGAGGATGGCCGAGCGGTCTAAGCGGCTGCGTTCAGGTCCCAGTCTCCACTGGAGACGTGGGTTCGAATCACACTTCTGACAAATTGTCTTTTTCACTGGTTCGATGCTTGAATTTGTTTGTAATAAGTCTTCCTTACCCTTCCCCAGATTCTTTGTTATTCTACAGAGTTTAATAAAAAAAATTATATTAGCTTGAAGCATTCACTTTTGTCTTATGCTTCTTTGTCATTGGTTTTGTTGTATGCCTTCCTCTTCCTTGTCGGCAAAGATAAAATACATGCTGATGGCATATCACAGAAATATCTACCAAACCTCATGTAGTGGTTCCATGGTGTAATGGTTAGCACTCTGGACTCTGAATCCAGTGATCTGAGTTCAAAGCTCAGTGGAACCTGTTTTGAATCCATAGTAAATGTCAGACAATGTACTGTGTCATCAAGAATAGAGGATCGTGAGGAGAAAGACTCCTCATTCTGAAAGAAAATGAGCCTAGTGCATGCTTCTTACTTTGATAAACTGAGACAAGACTCTTGACCACAAAAATTAATATGACATGAAGTGGAACACTTTGGGATTGGATGATGAATGCAGACTTTACTTTCTGTCTTGTATTGTTTGGGAAAAAAAGACTTTCTCTAAAAACTTAATCTACTATGGTTTCCCAAATTCATTCAATTTCAAAGTCCCGGATGGGGGGTCTAAAGGGGTCGTTCAGGTGATTCCCCTGGGCGTGGGGTTTAATCCACTTCTGACAAAAGTCTTTTTTTACTGGTTCGATCTTAATTTTTTGTTGTCTTCCTTTCCCCTTCCCCAGATCCTTTTTATTCTACAGAGTTTAATAAAAAAAAAAAAATTAGCTTGAACATTCCTCTTGTAAGCTTCTTTGTCATTGGTTTTGTTGTATGCCTTCCTCTTCCTTTCGGGAAAGATAAAAACATGCTGATGGCATATAAAAAATATCTACCAAACCTCATGTAGTGGTTCCTATGTAATGGTTACACTCTGGACTCTGAAACCAGTGATCTGAGGGGAAAGCTCAGTGGAACCTGTTTTTAATCCATAGTAAATGTCAGACAATTTCGTGTCATCAAAAATTTGAGGATTGGGAAAGACTCCTCATTCGAAAGAAATGAGCCTAGTCATGCTTCTTACTTTGAAAGAAAATGAGACAAAACTCTTGACCCAAAAAATTAGTATTGACATAATGGAACACTTTGGGATTGGGTGATGAATGCGAATTTTTGTTTTTATTGAATTGGAAACAAGACTTTTTTCTAAGATCTTAATTTTTATGGTTTCCCCAGATTCATTCAATTTCAAAATCAGGATGGGGGTCAGGGGGCCCTTCAGGTCGCAGTCTCCACTGGGGTGGTTGAATCCACTTCTGACAAATTGTCTTTTACTGGTTCGTGCTTGAATTTTTTTGTAATAAGTCTTCCTTTCCCTTCCCCAGATCCTTTTTATTTCGAGTTTAATAAAAAAATAATTAGCGAAGCATTCACTTTGTCTTGTAAGCCCTTTTTTGTCATTGGTTTTGTTGTATCCTTCCTCTTCCTTGTCCCGGGAAAAAATAAAATACATGCTGATGGCATATCCAGAAATATCTACCAAACCTCATGTAGTGGGTTCCATGGTGTAATGGTTACACTCTGGACTCTGAATCCAGTGATCTGAGTTCAAAGCTCAGTGGAACCTGTTTTTAATCCATAGTAAATGTCCAGACCCAAAATTTCTCGTGTCATCAAGAATGAGGGGTCGTAGGAGAAAGACTCCGCATTCTGAAAGAAATGAGCCTAGTGCATGCTTCTTACTTTGAATGAAACTGAGACAAGACTCTTGGCCACGAAGAATTAGTATTGACATGAAGTGGGGCACTTGGGGATTGGATGATGGATGCAGACTTTACTTTCTGTCTTGTATTGGGTGAAACAAGACTTTTTGACTAAGATCTATAATCTACTATGGTTTTCCGCAGTTCATTCAGTTTCCAAAGAATCAGGGCGTTAGGCGCTGCGTTTAGGTTGCAGTCTCCACTGGGCGTGAGTTCGAATCCACTTCTGACAAATTGTCTTTTCTGCTGGTTCGTTAAAATTGTTTGGCAATTATACCACTGCCCTTCCCCCAGATCCTTTGTTATTCTACAGAGTTTTAATAAAAAAAAAATAATTGGCTTGAAGCATTCACTTTGTCTTATAGCTTCTTTGTCATTGGTTTTTGTTGTATGCCTTCCTCTTCCTTGTCCGGCAAGATAAAATACATGCTGATGGCATATCACAGAAATATCCCACCCAAAACCCCATGTAGTGGTTCCATGGTGTAATGGTTATCACTCTGGACTCTGAATCCAGTGATCTGAGGTTCAAAACTCAGTGAAACCTGTTTTGAATCTATAGTAAATGTCAGACAATGTACTCGTGTCGTCAAAAATAGAGGATCGTAGGAGAAATACTTCTCATTCTGAAAGAAATGGGCCTTGTGCATGCCACTTACTTTGAATGAACGTGAGACCAGACTCTTGACCACAAAATGTAGTATTGACATGAAGTGGAACACTTTTGGGATTGGATGATGAATGCAGACTTTACTTTCTGTCTTGTATTAGAATTGGAAACAAGACTTTTCTCTAAGATCTATAATCACTATGGTTTCCAGATTCATTCAATTTCCAAAGTCAGGATAGCCAGCGGTCCCAGGGGCTGCGTTCAGGTGCTGATCTCCACTGGGCGTGGGTTGAATCACTTCTGACAAATTGTCTTTTTTTTTACTGGTTGATGCTTGAATTTGTTTGTAATAAGTCTTCCTTACCCTTCCCCAGATCCTTTGTTATTCTACAGAGTTTAATAAAAAAAATTAATTAGCTTAGAAGCATTCACTTTGTCTTTAAGCTTCTTTGTCATTGGTTTTTTTTGTATGCCTTCCTCTTCCTTGTCGCAAAGATAAAAAACATGCTGATGGCATATCACGAAATATCTACCAAACCTCATGTAGTGGTTCCATGGTTTTAATGGTTATCACTCTGGACTCTGAATCCCGTGATCTGGTTCAAAGCTCAGTGGAACCTGTTTTGAATCCATAGTAAATGTCAGACCCAAAGTCTTTTGTGTCATCAAGAATAGAGGATCTGGGAAAAAACTCCTCATTCTGAAAAAATGAGCCTAGTGCATGCTTCTTACTTTGAATGAAACTGAGACAAGACTCTTGACCACAAAATTAGTATTGACATGAAGTGGAACACTTTGGGTTGGATGATGAATGCAGACTTTACTTTCTGTCTTGTATTAGAATTGGAACAAGACTTTTCTTAAGATCTGTAATCTACTATGGTTTCCACAGATTCATTCAATTTCAAAGTCAGGATGGCAAGCGGTCTAAGGCTTTTCGTTCAGGCCAGTCTCCACTGGAGGCGTGGGTTGAATCCCCCTTCTGACAAATTGTCTTTTCACTGGTTCGATGCTTGAATTTGTTTGTAATAAGTCTTCCTTACCTTCCCCAGATCCTTTGTTATTCTACAGAGTTTAATAAAAAAAATAAATTTGCTTGAAGCATTCACTTTGTCTTGTAAGCTTTTTGTCATTGGTTTTGTTGTATACCTTCCTCTTCCTTGTCGGCAAAGATAAAATACATGCTGATGGCATATCAGAAATATCTCCCAAAACCCCATGTAGTGGTTCCATGGTGTAATGGTTACACTCTGGACTCTGAATCAGTGATCTGAGTTCAAACTCAGTGGAACCTGTTTTGAATCCATAGTAAATGTCAGACAATGTACTCGTGTCATCAAGAATAGAGGATTAGGAGAAAGACTCCTCATTCTGAAAAAAAATGAGCCTAGTGCATGCTTCTTCTTTGAATGAAACTGAGACAAGACTCTTGACCCCAAGGAATTAGTATTGACATGAAGTGGAACACTTTGGGATTGGATGATGAATGCAGACTTTACTTTCTGTCTTGTATTAGAATTGGAAACAAGACTTTTCTCTAAGATCTATAATCTACTATGGTTTCCACAGATTATTTAAATTTCAAAGTCAGGATGGCAGTGGTCTAAGGCGTCGTTCAGGTGCAGTCTCCACTGGGCGTGGGTTGAATCCACTTCTGACAAATTGTCTTTTCACTGGTTCGATGCTTGAATTTGTTTGTAATAAGTCTTCCTTACCCTTCCCCAGATCCTTTGTTATTCTACAGAGTTTAATAAAAAATAATTAGCTTGAAGCATTCCTTTGTCTTGTAGCTTTTTGTCATTGTTTTGTTGTATGCCTTCCTCTTCCTTGTCGGCAAAGATAAAATACATGCTGATGGCATATCACAAAATATCTACCAAACCTCATGTTTGTGGTTCCATGGTGTAATGGTTAGCCTCTGGACTCTGAATCAGTTATCTGAGTTCAAATCTCAGTGGAACCCGTTTTTAATCCATAGTAAATGTCAGACAATTACTCGTGTCATCAAGAATAGAGGATCGTAGAGAAAGACTCCTCATTCTGAAAGAAATAGCCTAGTGCATGCTTCTTACTTTGAAAGAAACTGAGACAAAACTCTTGACCACAAGAATTAGTATTGACATGAAGTGGAACACTTTGGGATTGAGATGATGAATGCAGACTTTACTTTCTGTCTTGTATTAGGGTGGAAACAAGACTTTTTTCTAAAATCATAATCTCTATGGTTTACAGATTCATTCAAATTTTAAAGTCAGGATTTGGGGGGTCTAAAAGGGGTGCGTTCAGGTTTGGTCTCCACTGGGCGTGGGTTGAATCCACTTCTGACAAATTGTCTTTTCCTGGTTCGATGTTTAATTTGTTTGTAATAAGTCTTTTACCCCTTCCCCAGATCCTTTGTTATTCTACAAAAGTTTAATAAAAAATTAATTCAACTTCACTTTTTCTTTAAAGCTTTTTGGTTTTGTTGTATCCCCTCTTCCTTGTCCCCGGGAAAGATAAAAAACTGCTGATGGCATATCACAGAAATATCTCCCAAAAATCATTAGTGGGTTCCGGGAAAGGTTAACTCTGGCTCTGAAACCCGTATCTGAGTTCAAACTCAGTGGAACCTGTTTGAATCCAAGTAAATGTCCCGCAATGTACCGTGTCATCAAAAATAAAGGGTCGTGGGGAAAAAACTCCCCATTCTGAAAGAAAAGAGCCTATGTCTTCTTCTGAATGAAACTGAGACAAGACTCTTGACCACAAAAATTAGTATTGACATGAATGGAACACTTTGGGATTGGATGATGAATGCAGACTTTACTTTCTGTCTTGTTTTGAATTTGGAAACAAGACTTTTCTCTAAATCTTAACTACTATGGTTTCCACAGATTCATTCAATTTCAAAATCAGGATGGCGGGGTCTAAAGGGGTGCGTTCAGGTCGATTCCCCCTGGGGCGTGGGTTCGAATCCCCCTGACAAATTTTTTCCCTTTCACTTT
>JAYMGU010000127.1:0-23375 GCA_036178185.1 Liparis tanakae
ATATGTTTTTTTCAAAATACATTAATATTGATATCTCTTTTTTTTTTTTCTCAAATGATAAAAAGTGCAAGCGTCGACTGCGCTTTTAGAAGGAATGCTGTTAAATAGAGCTTACAGCACCTGGTATTCCCAGGCAGATCTCCCATCCTGAAAGTACTAACCAGGCCGACTCTGATTAGCTTCCGAGATCTGTGACGAGATCGGTACGACATTGAACTGGTGTGGCCGTGAGGCAACTTTGCTGCCACGCTTTGCTTTTTTTAAATCTATCAATATGTTTTTTTTGTCATTTCATGATACATTTTATGTTGAAAGAGAAGTATTCCTCGTTTGTTTTTCTTTCTCAAATGATAAAAAGTGCAACCTTCGACTGCACGTTTTTGGAGGAATAAGTTCATGAGTTTACAGCACCTTTTAATTATTCCCAGGCGGTCTCCCCATCCAAGTACTAACTTCAGGCCCGACTCTGCTTAGCTTCGAGATCTGATGCCAGATTGCGCGTCCACCGCAGACTGGTGTGGCCGTAGCCAAGATTTCCTGCCACACATTGCTTTTTAAATCAATCAATATGTTTGTTGTTTTTTTCATAATACATTAAAGTTGAAAGTTTCTCGTTTTCATCCTCAAATTATAAAACTGCAACGTCGACTGCGTTTGGAGGAATATATTAATGAGCTTTACAGCACCTGGTATTCCCAGGCAGTCTCCCATACAAGTACTAACCAGGCACACCGACTCCTGCTTAGCTTCGAGATCTGGCGAGATCGGGCTTCACCAGACTGGTGTGGGCCGTAAGGCAACGTATTTTCCTGCCACTGCCTTTGCTTTTTAAATCTATCAATATGTTTTTTTTCATAATAAATTAATATTAGAAAGTATTCCTCGTTTTTTTCTCAAATGATAAAAGTGCAATGTCGACTGCGTTTTTTGGAGGAATAAGTTAAAGAGCTTACAGCACCTGGTATTCTAGGCGGTCTCCCCATCAGAAATTACTAACCAGGCCCGACTCTGCTTAGCTTCGAGATCTCTGGTGAGACTCAAGCGTCCACCAGACTGGAGTGTGGCCGAAGGCAATAGTTGCTGCCACGCTTTGCTTTTTTAAATCTATCAATATGTTTTTTGTCATTTCATGATACATTAATATTTGAAAGTATCTCGTTTTTTTCTTTCTCAAATGATAAAAAGTGCAGCGTCGAAGCTGCGTTTTGGAGGAATAAAGTTAATGAGCTTACAGAACCTGAGTAATTCCACAGGCGGTCTCCACCCATCCAGAAGTACTAACCAGGCCCAACTCTGCTTAGCTTCTGAGATCCTGTGAGATTTCGGGCGCCTCACCAGACTAGATGTGGCCGTAGAGGCAATATTTTGCTACGCCTTTGGTTTTTTAAATCTATCAATATGTTTTTTGTCATTTCTTAATACATTAATGTTGAAAAGTATCTCGTTTTTATTTTCTCAAATGATAAAAGTGCAACGTCGACTGCTTTTTGGAGAAGAGAAAAAGTTAATGAGCTTACAGCACCTGGTATTCCCAGGTCTCCCCATCAAGTACTAACCAGGCCCGACTCTGTAGCTTCCGAGATCTGGCCAGAGATCGGGCGTCACCAGACTGGGTGTGACCGTAGGCAATATTTGCTGCCACGCTTTGCTTTTTTAAATCTATCAATATGTTTTTTTTTCATAATATATTAATATTGAAAGTATCTCTTTTTTTTTCTCAAAATGATAAAGTGCAGCGTCGACTGCGTTTGGAGGAATAAGTTAAAGAGCCCACAGCACCTGGTATTCGAGGCGGTCTCCCATCAAAGTACTAACCAGGCCCGACTCTGTACTTCGAGATCTGGCGAGATCGGCGTCTCACCAGACTGGTGTGGCCGTGAAGCAATATTCCTGCACTCTTTGCTTTTTAAATCTATCAATATGTTTTTGTCATTTTCATGATACATTAATGTTGAAAGTATCTCGTTTTTTTTCTCAAATATTGATAAAGAAATGCAACGTCGACTGCTTTTGGAGAAAAAGTTAAGAAAACTTACAGCACCTGGTATTCCCAGGAGTCTCCCATCCAAGTACTAACCAGGCGACTCTGCTTAGCTTCGAATCTGGCAGATCAGGCTTCACAGACTGGTCTGGCTTTATTGAGCAATATTTGCTGCTCAAGCTTTTGCTTTTAAATCTATCCAATATATTTTTTCATAATAAATTAATATTGAAAGTATCTCTTTTTTCTCAAATGATAAAAGTGCAATGTCGACTCGTTTTCGGAGAAAAAGTTAATGAGCTACAGCCTGGTATTCTGACGGTCTCCCATCAAGTATAACCAGGCCCGACTCTTCTTAGCTTCCGAGAATCTGTGAATTCTGCAGCGTAACCAGACTGTTGTGGTTGTAAACGTATTGCTGCCACGCTGCTTTTTTAAATCTATCAATATGTTTTTTGTCATTTCATAATACATTAATATTGAAAGAGTATCTCGTTTTTTTTTTCTCCAAATGATGAAAGTGTAGCGTCGACTGCGTTTTGGAGGGAATAAGTTAAAGCTTACAGCACCTGGTATTCCCAGGCGGTCTACCATCAAGAAGTACTAACCAGGCCCGACTGCTTAGCTTCGAGATCTGACGAGATCGGGTGTCCTGAACTGAATGTGTGTGACAATATTTCCAGCCACTCTTTGCTTTTTAAATCTATCAATATGTTTTTTTTCCATAATAAATTAATATTGAAAGAAATATCTCTTTTTTTTCTCAAATGATAAAAGTGCAAAAGCGTCGACTGCGTTTTGGAGGAATGGGGTTAAAGGCTTACAGCGCCTGGTATTCCCAGGCAGTCTCCCATCCAAGTACTAACCAGGCGACTCTGTAGCTTCGAGATCTGGCCAGATTGCAGCGTAACCAGACTGTTGTGGGCGTAAGGCAATAATATTTGCTGCCACGCTTTGCTTTTTTAAATCTATCAATGTTTTTGTCATTCCATAATACATTAATATTGAAAGTATCTAGTTTTTTTTTCAAATGATAAAGGAGTGCAGCGTCGACTGCGTTTTGGAGGAATAAGTTAATAATGAGCTTACAGCTCCTGGTATTCCCAAGGCGGTCTCCCATCAAGTACTAACCAGGCCCGACTCTGCTAAGCTTCGAGGCCTTTAAGCGGATCGAGGCGTCATCAAACTATTGAATCGCTGGCCGTGGCAATATTTGCTACCCGCAGCTTTGCTTTTTAAATCTATCAATGTTTTTTTCATAATACAATATTGAAAGTATCTCGTTTTTTCTTTCTCAAATGATAAAGTCTAGCGTCGACCGTTTTGAGGAATAAGTTAAAGAGCTTACAGCACCTGGTATTCCCCAGGCGGTCTCCCATCAAGTACTAACCAGGCCCGAATCTGCTTAGCTTCCGAGATCTGGCGGGGAATCGAAGTCACCAGACTAATGGTGGTGGCCGTGAAGCAATATTATTGCTGCCACGCTTTGCTTTTCCGTCCTATCAATGTTTTTTTTTAACCATTTCATGATACATTAATGAAAGTATCTCTTTTTTTTTTCTCAAATGATAAAGTGCAGCGTTATTCGTTTTGGAGGGAATAGGTTAAGAGCTTCCAGCACCTGGTATTCCCAGGCGGTCACCCATCCAAGTACTAACCAGGCCGACTCTGCTTGCTTCGAGATCTGACGAGATGGGGTGTCACCAGACTTCGGGTATTGGCCGTGATAGGCAATTTTGCTACTTACGCTTTGCTTTTTAGAAATCTATCAATATGTTTTTTCATAGCCATTAATATTTAAAGTATCTGTTTTTTCTTTCTCAAATGATAAAAGTGCAGCGTCGACCTGCGTTTTTGAGGAATAAGTTAAGAAACTTACAGCACCTGAAGTATTCCCCAGGAGGTCTCCCATCCGTACTAACCAGGCCCAACTCTGCTTAGCTTCCGAGATCTAGCGAGTTCAGGCTTCACCAGACTGGTGGCCGTAGGCAATATTGCTGCCACGCTTTGCTTTTTAAATCTATCAATATGTTTTTTCATAATACATTAATGTTGAAAGTATATCTGGTTTTATTTTTCTCAAATGATAAAAGGAGTACAACGTCGACTGCGTTTTGGAGGAATAAGTTAAAGAGCTTACCTTTACAGGTATTCCCAGGCGGTCTCCATCAAAGTACTAACCAGGCCCGGCTCTGCTAAGCTTCGAGAGCTAGCCCAGATCGGGCGTCATCGAACTGGTGGCCGTGAAACGTATTTGCTACTTAAGCTGCTTTTAAATCTATCAATATGTTTTTTGTCATCCATTGAAAATGTTGAAAGTATCTCTTTTTTTTTTTTCTCAAATGATAAAGTGCAACGTCGACCTGAATTTTGGAGGAATAGGTTAAAACTTACAGCACCTGGTATTTAGGCGGTCTCATATCAAGTATAACCAGGCCAGACTCTGTAGCTTCCGAGATCTGACGAGATCGGGCGTCACCGAACTGGTGTGGCCGTAAACAATATTTGCTGCCACGCTTTGCTTTTAAATCTATCAATATATTTTGTCTTTCATAATACATTAATATTAGAAATATCAATTTTTTCTTTCTCAAATGATAAAAATTCTGGCGTCGACTTCTGCGTTTTGGAGGGAAAAGTTAATGAACACAGCACCTGGTATTCCCAGGCGGTCTCCCATCAAGTACTAACCAGGCCGACTCTGCTTAGCTTCCGAGATCTGGCAGATTACGCGTCACCAGACTGTTGTGGGCGTGGGCAATATTTGCTGCCACGCTTTGCTTTTTAAATCTATCAATATGTTTTTTGTCATTTCATAATACATTAATATTGAAAGTATGTCGTTTTTCTCAAATGATAAGTGCAACTTGTCGACGCTGCTTTGGAGGAAAAAAGTTAATGAGCTTGTACCTGGTATTCCCAGCGGTCTCCCATCCAAGTACTAACAGGCCCGACTCATAGCAGCTTCGAGATCTGTTGAGATCGGGTGTCACCAGAAGATGGTGTGGCCGTGAAACAATATTTCCAGCCACTCTTGCTTTTTAAATCTATCAATATGTTTTTTCTTAATAAATTAATATTGAAAGTATCTCTTTTTTTCTCAAATGATAAAGAATTACCGCGTGAGCTGCTTTTGGAGAAAAAGTTAATGGCAGGCTTACAGCACCTGGTATTCTGGGCGGTCTCCCATCAAGAAATTGCCAGAGGGCCGACTCTGTGGCTTCCGAGATCTGCCGGATCGGGGCGTCCTGGCATTTAGTGGCGTGGAAGCAATATATGCTACTGCGCTTTGCTTGCAATCTATCAATATGTTTTTTTTTCATAATACATTAATATTTAAAGTATCTCGTTTTTCTTTTTCTCAAATGATAAAAGTCTAGCGATGGGCTGCGTTTTGAGAATAGGATTAAAGCTTGGCACCTGGTATTCCCCAGTCTCCCATCAAGTACTAACCAGGCCCGACTCTGCTAAGCTTCCAAAGGCTGGCGGTCGAAGTCATCAGACTTTAGTGTGGCGTGGGCATTTTCTTTCTGCGCTTTGCTTTTAAATCTATCAATATGTTTTTGTCATTTCATGATACATTATGTTGAAAGTATCTCGTTTTTTTTCTCCAAATGATAAAGGAGTCTGGCGATGGAAGCTGCGTTTTGGAGGAAAAAGTTAATGAGCTTACAGCACCTGGTATTCCCCAGGGTCTCAATCCAAGTACTAACCAGGCCGACTCTACTTGCTTCCGAGATCTGGCCGAGATCAGGCGTCCTGCCGAACTTTGGCCGTAAGCAATATTTCAACCACTCTTTTGCTTTTAAAATCTATCAATATGTTTTTTTCATAATAAATTAATATTGAAATGTCTCTTTTTTACTCAAATGATAAAGTGCAATGTCAACTGCGTTTTGGAGAATAAGTTAAAGCTTACAGCACCTGGTATTCCCAGGGCGGTCTCATCCAAGTACTAACCGGGCCCGACTCTGCTTAGTTTCCTAGATCTCTGACGAGATCGGGCGTCACCAGACTGGTGTGGCCGTAGGCAATATTTTCTACGCTTTGCTTTTAAATCTATCAATATGTTTTTTGCATAATACATTAATATTAGAAAGTATCTCGTTTTTTCTTTCTCAAATGATAAAAGTGCCGTCGACTACGTTACGAGGAATAAGTTAAAGAGCTTACAGCACCTGTATTCCCAGGCGGTCTCCATCAAGTACTAACCAGGCGAATCTGCTTGGCTTCCGAGATCTGACGAGATCGGGCGTCCGCGAACTGGTGTGGCCGTGAAGCAATATTTGCTACCCACGCTTTGCTTTTAAATCTATCAATATGTTTTTTTGTCATTTCATGATACATTAATGTTGAAAGTATCCTCTTTTTTTTTCTCAAACTGATAAAAGTGCAACATCGACTAGATTTTGAGGAATAAGTTAAAACTTACAGCACCTGGTATTCCCAGGAGATTTCCCCTCCAAGTACTAACCGGGCCCAACTCTTAACCCACTTCCGAGATCTGGCCGAGATCAGACTTCACCAGAATGGTGTGGCGTGAAGCAATATTTGCTGCCACGCTTTGCTTTTTAAATCTATCAATATATTTTTTGGCATTTCACCAATACATTAATATTGAAAGTATCTCGTTTTTTCTTTCTCAAATGATAAAAATTTTAGCGTCGACTTCGTTTGGAGGAAAAAAGTTAATGAGCTTACGGCACCTGGTATTCCCCAGGCGAGTCTCCCCATCAGAAATTACTAACCAGGCCCGACTCTGCGCCTTCCGAGAACTGGCCAGTTATGCGTCCTGAACTGGAGTGTGGCCGTAGGCAATATTTGCTATACGCTGCTTTTTAACTCTATCAATATGTTTTTGTCATTTCATAATACATTAATATTGAAAGTATCTCGTTTTTTTTTTTTTCTCAAATGATGAAAGTGCAACGTCGACTGCGTTTTGGAGGAATAAGTTAAAGAGCTTACAGCACCTGGTATTCCCAGGCGGTCTCCCATCAGGAAGTACTAACCAGGCCGACTGTAGCTTCCGAGATCTGGCAGGGCCGGGTGTCCACCAGACTGGTGGCCATAGGCAATATTTCCAACCACTCTTTGCTTTTTAAATCTGCTTATCAATATGTTTTTTCATAATACATTAATATTAAGAAAGTATCTCGTTTTTTCTTTCTCCAAATGATAAAAGAAGTGCTGCGTCGACTGCGTTTTGAGGAATAAGTTAAAGAGCTTACAGCACCTGAGTATTCCCAGGAGGTCTCATCAAGTACTAACCAGGCCCGACTCTGCTTGCTTCGAGATCTGGCAGATCGGGCTACCGAACTGGTGGCGTAGGCAATATTTGCTACCACGCTTTGCTTTTTTAAATCTATCAATATGTTTTTTGTCATTTCTTAATACATTAATATTGAAGTATCTCGTTTTTTCTCCAAATGGTAGTGCAACGTCGACTGCGTTTAGATGATTAAGAGCTTACAGCACCTGGTATTCCCAGGCGGTCTCCCATCAAGTACTAACCAGGCCCGACTGCTTGGCTTCGAGATCTGTAGCCGAGATCAGGTGTCCACCGAACTGGTGTGGCCGTAGGCAATATTTCAACCACTCTTTGTACTAAATCTATCAATATGTTTTTTTTTCATAATACATTAATATTGAAAGTATCTCGTTTTTTCTTTCTCAAATGATAAAATGCAAGCGTCGTACTGCGTTTTTGAGGAATAGGATTGAAGCTTACGCACCTGGTATTTGGAGGTCCCCGTAGAAATGCCAGGCCCGACTCTGTAGCTTCGAGATCTCACAGGCGAGATCAGGCTTCACCAAACTGGTGTGGCCGTAGGCAATATTTGCTGCCACGCTTTGCTTTTTTAAAATATCAATATATTTTTGACATTTCTATACATTAATATTGAAAGTATCTCGTTTTTTCTTTCTCCAAATGAACAAAGTGCTGCGTCGACTGCGTTTGGAGAAAAAGTTAATGAGCTTACAGCACCTGGTATTCCCAGGCGGTCTCCCATCCATGTGTACTAACCAGGCTGACTCTGCTTAGCTTCCGAGATCTGGCGAGATCGAGGTTGTCACTGAACTGGTGTGGCCGTGAGCAATATTTCCAACCACTCTTTTTTAAATCTATCAATATGTTTTTTCACCAATAAATTAATATTGAAAGTATCTCTTTTTTTTTCTCAAATGATAAAAGTGCAACGTCATTGCGTTTTGGAGGGAATAAGTTAAGAGCTACAGCACCTGGTATTTGGCGGTCTCCCCCATCCAAGTACTAACCAGGCCCGACTCTGTAGCTTCCCGAGATCTGGCGGGGTCGGGCGTCACCAGGCTGAGGTGGCCAGCCGTCAGGCAATATTTCCTGCCACTCTTTGCTTTTTTAAATCTATCAATATGTTTTTGTCATTTCATGATACATTAATGTTGAAAGTATCTCGTTTTTTTTTCTCAAATGATAAAGTGCGTCGACTGCTTTTGGAGAAAAAAGTTAAAAGAGCTTACAGCACCTGGTATTCCCAGAAGCGGGTCTCCCATCAAAGTACCTATGGGCCCGACTCTGCTTAGCTTCCGAGATCTGACGAGATTGGGCGTCACCGAACTGGTGTGGCCGTAGGCAATGTTACTCTTTTGCTTTGCTTTTAAATCTATCAATATGTTTTTGTCATTTCATGATACATTAACGTTAAGTATCTCGTTTTTTTTTTCTCAAATGATAAAAGTGCAACGTCGACTGCGTTTGGAGGGAAAAAGTTAATGACACAACACAAAGTATTCCCAGGCGGTCTCCCATCAAGTACTAACCAGGCCCGGCTCTGCTTAGCTTCGAGATCTGACGAGATCGAATGTCACCAGACTGGTGTGGCCGTGAGCAATATTTCCAGCCGCACCTTTTTAAATCTATCAATATGTTTTTTCAAAATACATTAATATTGAAAGTATCTTGTTTTTTTCTTTCTCAAATGCTAAAGTGCAACGTCGACTTCGTTTTGAGAATAAGTTAAAAACTTACAGCACCTGGTATTCCCCAGGCGGTCTCCCCATCCAAGTACTAACCAGGCCCGACTCTGCTGGCTTCGAGAGCTATTAATCCCGGGCGTCATCAGACTGGTGTGGCCGTGGTGATTTTTGCTACTTACGCTTTGCTTTTTTAAATCTATCAATATGTTTTTTGTCATTTCGCGATGCATTAATGTTGAAAGTATCTCGTTTTTTTTTCTCAAATGATAAAAAGTGCAGCGTCGACTGCTTTTGGAGAAAAAGTTAATGAGCTTAGAGCACCTGAAAAAGTATTCCCAGAAGCGGTCTTCCCATCAAATGCTAACCAGGCCCGACTCTGCTTAGCTTCGAGATCTGGCCGAGATGCGGGCGGTACCAGACTGGTGTGGCCGTAAGCCAATATTTGCTGCCACGCTTTGCTTTTTAAATCTATCAATATGTTTTTTCATAATACATTAATATTTAAAGAGTATCTCGTTTTTCTTTCTCAAATGATAAAAAGTGCAAGCATCCTTTCACGTTTGAGAATAGTTAAAACTTACAGCACCTGAAGAGTATTCCCAGGAGGTCCTCCCATCAAGTACTAACCAGGCCCACGACTCTGCTTAGCTTCCGAGATCTAGCCCGAGATCAGGCTTCACCAGACTGGTGTGGCCGTAGGCAATATTGCTGCCACGCTTTTGCTTTTAAATCTATCAATATGTTTTTGTCATTTCATGATACATTAACGTTGAAAGTATCTCGTTTTTTTTTTTCTCAAATGATAAAGTGCTGCGTCGACTGCGTTTTGGAGGAAAAAGTTAATGAGCTTACAGCACACAAAGTATTCCCAGGCGGTCTCCATCAGAAGTACTAACAGGCCCGACTCTGCTTAGCTTCCAGGATCTGATGACGAGATTGGGCGTCATCAGACTGTGTGAATTATTGTACGTGAAGCAATATTTGCACTGCCACGCTTTGCTTTTTAAATCTATCAATATGTTTTTGTCATTTCGCCAATACATTAATATTAGAAAGTATCTCGTTTTTTTTCTTTCTCAAATGATAAAAGTGCAACGTCGACTGCGTTTTTAGGAATAAGTTGAAACTTACAGCACCTGGTATTCCCCAGGCGATTCCCATCCAGAAAGTACTAACCAGGCCCGACTCTGCTTGGCTTCAAAGGCTGGCCGAGATCGGGCGTCCTGGGTGGTGTGTGGCCGTGGCAGCTTTTGCTGCCGCGCTTTAAATCTATCCAGCCTGTTTTTTTTGTCATTTCATAGCCATTAATGACCCAGTATCTCGTTTTCTTTCTCAAATGATAAGGAGTGCAACGTCGGCTGTTTAGAGGAAAAGTTAAATCTATCAATATGTTTTTAATGCATTTCATGATACATTAATGTTGAAAGTATCTCTCTTTTTTTTCTCAAATGATAAGAATGCAGCGTCGACCTGAATTTTGGAGGAATAAGTTAAGGCTTACAGCACCTGGTATTCCCAGGCGGTCTCCCATCCAAGTACTAACCAGGCTAGCTCTGCTAAGCTACGAGCTAGCGAGATCGGCGTCATCGAACTGGTGTTGGCCGTAGGCAATATTTGCTGCCAAGCTTTGCTTTTTTAAATCTATCAATATGTTTTTTTTCGCAATAAATTAATATTGAAAGTATCTCTTTTTTCACTCAAATGATAAAAATTTTCAATGTCAACTGCGTTTGGAGGAATAAGTTAAGAGCTTACAGCACCTGGTATTCTAGGCGATGCCATCCAGAAGTACTAACAGGCCCGACTCGCTTGGCTTCCGAGATCGGCGAGATCGGGCGTCACCAATTTAATTGTGGCATAGGCAATATTTTGCTTTCACCGCTTTGCTTTTTAAATCTATCAATATTTTTGTCATTTCATAATACATTAAGTATTTGAAAAGTATCTCGTTTTTATTTTTTCTCAAATGATAAAAGTGCAACGTCGACGCTACGTTTTGGAGGTAAGTTAAGAGCTTACAACACCTGGTATTTAAGCGTCTCATCAGAAATACCGAATAGACGCGACTCTGTGGCTTCCGAGATCTGGCAAAGAGACTGCAGCGTCACCAGACTGGTCGTGGCCAGAGCAATATTTCCTGCCACTCTTTTGCTTTTTTAAATCTATCAATATGTATTTTTTGACAAATTTCATGATACATTAATGTTGAAAGTATCTCTTTTTTTTTTCTCAAATGATAAAGTACAAGCGTCGACTGCGTTTTGGAGGAATAAGTTAAGAGCTTTGCTTCCTGGTATTCCCCAGGCGGTCTCCCATCAAGTACTAACCAGGCCGACTGCTTACCTTCGAGATCTACAGCGAGATCGGGTGTCCTGGGCTGGTGTGGCCGTGGCAATATTTTCCAGCCACTCTTTTGCTTTTTAAATCTATCAATATGTTTTTTTAATAAATTAATATTGAAAGTATCCTTTTTCTCAAATGATAAAAAGTGCAACGTCATTTGCGTTTGGAGGGAATAAGTTAAAACTTGCTTTATAGTATTCCCAGGCGGTCTCCCATCAAGTACTAACCAGGCCCGACTATGTTTAGCTTCCGAGATCTCTGGCGAGATCGGGCGTCCTGCCAGACTTCGAGGTCAGCCGTGGCAATATTTGCTGCCACAATTTGCTTTTTTAAATCTATCAATATGTTTTTGTCATTTCGCGAGTACATTTATGTTATGAAAGTATCTCGTTTGTTTTTCTTTCTCAAATGATAAAAATTTCTGGCGTCGACTGCATTTTGGAGGAAAAGTTAATGAACCCAGCAACCGGTATTCCCCAGGCGGTCTCCTATCAAGAAATGCTAACCAGTCCCGACTCTGCTTAGCTTCGAGATCTGTAGCGAGATGGTGATCACTGAACTGTGGTATGGCGTGAGCAATATTTGCTACTTGCTTTGCTTTTTAAATCTATCAATATGTTTTTTATTCATTTCATGATAAATTAATATTGAAATATCTCTTTTTTTTTTTCTCAAAAATGATAAAAAGTGCAGCGTCGACTGCGTTTTGGAGGAACAGTTCAAGAGCTTACAGCGCCTGGTATTCCCAGGGGTCTCCATCAAGTACTAACCAGGCCGACTGCTTAGCTTCGAGATCTGGCGGATCGGGGTGTCACCGAACTGGTGTGGCCGTGAGCAATATTCCAACCGCTTTGCTTTTTAAATCCTCAATATGTTTTTTCAAAATACATTAATATTGAAAAGTATCTTGTTTTTTTCTTTCTCAAATGATAAAAATTACCCAGCGTGACTCGTTTTTGAAGACTAAGTTAAAAACACAGCACCTGGTATTCCCAGGCAGTCTCCATCAAGTACTAACCAGGCCCGACTCTGCTTAGCTTCCGAGATCTGGCGGTCGGGCGTCCTGAACTGGTGTGGCGTAGAGGCAAATTTACTCTTACGCTTTGCTTTTAAATCTATCTAATATGTTTTTTTTTCAAAATACATTAATGTATTGAAGAAATATCTCGTTTTTCTTTCTCAAATGCTAAAAATTCTGCTTGTCGACTGCGTTTTGAGGAATAAGTTAATGAGCTTACAGCACCTGGTATTACCAGGCAGTCTCCCCATCAAGTACCCAACCAGGCCCAAATCTGCTTGGCCGAGATCTGGCCAGATGCGGGCGTCACCGAACTGGTGTGGCCGTAGGCAATATTTCCTACCACTCTTTGCTTTCAAATCTATCAATATGTTTTTGTCATTTCGCGTACATTAATGTTGATATCTCGTTTTTTCTCAAATGATAAAAAATGCAACGTCGACTGCTTTTAGAAAAAGTTAAAACTACAGCACCTGGTATTCCCCAGGGTCTCCAATCAAGTACTATACCAGGCCCGACTCTGCTTCGCTTCCGAGATCTGGTAAGAGATCGAGGCGTCACCAGATGGTGTGTGCGTAGCTATATTTTCCTGCCACTCTTTGCTTTTTTAAATCTATCAATATGTTTTTGTGTTTCATGATACATTAATGTTGAAAATATCTCGTTTTTTTTCTCAAATGATAAAAGTGCAACGTCGACTGCTTTTGGAGGAATGATTAAAGAGCTTACAGCACCTGGTATTCCCAAGTCTCCCATCAAGTACCTAACCAGGCCCGACTGCTTACCTTCCGAGATCTGGCGAGATCGGGTGTCCTGAACTGGTGTGGCGTAGGCAACTTCCAACCCTCTTTGCTTTTTAAATCTATCAATATGTTTTTTCTTAATAAATTAATATTGAAAGTATCTCTTTTTCTCAAATGATAAAAAGTGCACAGCGTAGACTTCGTTTTGGAGGAATAAATTTAAAGCTTACAGCACCTGGTATTCCCAGGCGGTCTCCCATCAAGTACTAACCAGGCCCGACTCTGCTTAGCTTCCGAGATCTGTGTGGTCAGGGCGTCCTGCTGGTGTGGCGTAGAGGCAATATTTGCTACTGCAGCTTTGCTTTTAAATCTATCAATATGTTTTTGTCATTTCATGATACATTTATGTTGAAAGTATCTCGTTTGTTTTCTTTCTCAAATGATAAAAGTGCAAATCGACTCGTTTGGAGAAGAAGTTAATGAGCTTACAGCCTTGAGGCCATTCCCAGGCGGTCTCCTATCCAAGTACTAACCAGTCCCGACTCTGTAGCTTCGAGATCTGACGAGATCAGGCGTCGCAAACTGGTGTGGCCGTGAGCAATATTTGCTGCCACGCTTTGCTTTTAAATCCTATCAATATGTTTTTTGTCATTTCATGATACATTTTATGTTGAAAGTATCTCGTTTGTTTTCTTTCTCAAATGATAAAGTGCAACGTCGACTGCGTTTTTGGAAAAGTTAATGGAAAGCTTACAGCAGCAACCGGTATTCCCAGGCGGTCTCCTATCCAAGTACTAACCAGGCCCGGCTCTACTTAGCTTCCGAGATCTGACGAGATCGGGCGTCACCAGGCTAGTGTGGCGTAGGCAATATTGCTACTTGCCTTTGCTTTTAAATCTATCAATATGTTTTTTGTCGTTTCATAATACATTAATATTAGAAAGTATCTAGATTTTTTCTTTCTCAAATGATAAAGTGCGTCGACTGCGTTTTGGAGGAATAAGTTCAAAAACACAGCACCTGGTATTCCCAGGGGTCTCCCATCCAAGTACCTTAGGCCCGACTCTGCTTAGCTTCCGAGATCTGTGAGATCTGGCGTCACCAGACTATGGTGTGGCCGTAGGCAATGTTGCTGCGCTTTGCTTTTTAAATCTATCAATATGTTTTTTTCATATAACATTAATTTTGAAAGTATCTCGTTTTTTTTCTTTCTCCAAATGATAAAAGTGCAACGTCGACTAGATTTTTGAGGAATAAGTTAAAGAGCTTACAGCACCTGTGTTCCCCAGGCGTCTCATATCGAAGTACTAACCAGGCCCGACTCTGCTTAGCTTCCGAGATCTGGCGAATCGAGCGTCACCAGACTGGTGTGGCCGTAGGCAAAAACGCTACTGCAACTTTGCTTTTTTAAATCTATCAATATGGTTTTTCAAAATACATGTATTGAAAGTATCTCGTTTTTCTTTCTCAAATGCTAAAAAGTGCAGCGTCGGCTAGATTTTGAGGAATAAGTTAACAGGCTTACAGCACCTGGTATTACCAGCGGTCTCCCCATCCAAGTACTAACCAGGCCCAAATCTGTAGCTTCCGAGATCTGGCGAGATCGAGCGTCACCAGACTGGTGTGGCCGTGAAACGTATTTCCTGCCACTCTTTGTACTAAATCTATCAATATGTTTTTTGTCATTTCATGATACATTAATGTTGAAAGTATCTCGTTTTTTTCTCAAAATGATAAAATTGCGCGTCGACTACTTTGGAAAAAGTTAAGAGCTTTCCTTTTCCTATTCCCAGGCGGTCTCCCATCCGTACTAACCAGGCCCGACTCTTAACCCAGCTTCCGAGATCTGTGGTCGAGCGTCACCAGACTTCTGCTGGCCGTGAGCAATATTTCTGCCTTTGCTTTTAAATCCCTATCAATATGTTTTTCTATAGCCATTAATATTTAAAGTATCTGAATTTTTTTCTTTCTCAAATGATAAAAGTGCAACGTCGACTGCGTTTTGAGAATAAGTTAAAGAGCTTACAGCACCTGGTATTTAGGCGGTCTCCCATCAAGTACTAACCAGGCCCGACTCTGCTAGCTTCGAGCTAGCGAGATCAGGCGTCATCAAACTGAATTATTGGCCGTGGTAATTTTTGCTACCATAGCTTTAGCACCCAAATCCTATCAATATGTTTTGTCATTTCGCGATACATTAATGAAAGTATCTCGTTTTTTTTTTTTTTCTCCAAATGATAAAGTGCTGCGTCGACTGCGATTTTTGAGAATAAGTTAAACTTGTACCTGGTATTCCCAGGCGGTCTCAATCAAATGCCAGGCCCGACTTCTGCTTAGCTTCCGAGATCTGACGAGATCGAGGCGTCCTGAACTGGTGTGGCCGTGAAGCCTAAGGCCTGCCACTCTTTGCTTTTTAAAATCTATCAATATGTTTTTTGTAATTTCGCGATACATTAATATTTAAAGTATCTTGTTTTTTTTCTCAAATGATAAAAGTGCTAACGTCGACGTGCTTTTTGGAGGTGAATAAGTTAAAGAGCTTACAGCACCTGGTATTCCCAGGCGGTCTCCCCGATCTCAGAAAGTACTCAACCAGGCCCGACTGCTTTGCCTTCCGAGATCTGGACGGGATCGAGGTGTCACCAGACTGGGTGTGGCGTAGGCAATATTTCCTGCCACTCTTTTTGCTTTTTTAAATCTGTCAATATGTTTTTTTGTCATTTCACAATAAATTAATATTAGAAAAGTATCTCTTTTTTTCTCAAATGATAAAGTGCAACGTAGACTGCGCTTTTGGAGGAAAAAGTTAAAGAGCTTACAGCACCTGGTATTTGAGGCGCGTCTTCCCATCCAAGTATCACTAACTACAGGCCCGACTCTGCTTAGCTTCCGAGATCTGGCCGAGATCGAGGCGTCAACCAGACTGGTGTGGCCGTAGGCAGAGGGCATATTGCTGCCACGCTTTGCTTTTTAAATCTTATCAATATGTTTTTTGTCATTTTCATGATACAGGCTTAATATTGAAAGTATCTCGTTTGTTTTCTTTCTCAAATGATAAAAAGTCTGGCAATACTGCGTTTTTTGGAGGAATAAGTTAAGCAGAGAGCTTACAGCAACAATTCGGTATTCCCAGGCGGTCTCCCATCCAAGTACTAACCAGGCCCGACTCTGCTTTATTTCTAGGATTTGACGGATTATGCGGGCGTCACTGCAGAACTGTGTGGCCGTGAGCAATATTTACCACTCTTTTGCTTTTTTCAAAATCTATCAATATGTTTTTTTTGTGTCATTTCTTGATACATTAATATTGAAAGTAGCCTGTTTTTTTTTTCGAAATAGTAATAAAGTGCAACGTCGACTGCGTTTTGGAGGGAAAAAAGTTAATGAGCAGCCTGGCACCTGGTATTCCCAGGCGGTCTCCCCATCCAAGTACTACTAACCAGGCCCGACTCTGCTTAGCTTCCGGTCAGGATCGACGGAGATTGTTGTCACCAGACTGGTGGCCGTAAGGCAATATTTGGCAACCACTCTTACTGCTTTTTTAAATCTATATCAATATGTTTTTTTTCATAATAAAATTAATGTTGAAAGTCTCTCTTTTTTTCTCAAATGATAAAAATTCTGCTTGTCGCCGACTAGATTTTGGAGGAATAAGTTAAAGAGCTTTACAGCACCTGGTATTCCCAGGCGGTCTGCCTCACTCCAAGTACTAACCAGGCCCGACTCTGCTTAGGCTTCCCGAGATCTGGCGAGAGATCAGGCGTCACCAGACTGGCTGTGGCCGTGAGGGGCAATATTTCCTGCCACCACCTTTGCTTTTTTTTAAATCTATCAATATGTTTTTAGTCATTTCCATGATACATTAATATTTGAAAGTATCTCGTTTTTTTTTTCTCCAAACTGATAAAAGTCTGCAATCACGACTGCGTTTTGAGGAAAAAGTTAAAAGAGCTTACAGCACCTGGTATTCCCCAGGCGGTCTCCCATCCAGAAGTACTCAACCAGGCCTGACTCTGCTTAGCTTCCGAGATCTAGGACGAGAGAGCGTCACCAGATAGGCTAGTGTGGCCGTGAGGCAATATTTAAGCTCCTGCGCGCTTTTTGCTTTTTTAAATCTATCAATATGTTTTTTTTTGTCATTTCATGATAAATTAATATGGTAGTGAAAGTATCTCTCTTTTTTTCTCCAAATGATAAAGTGCAACAATGTCGACTGCGTTTTTGAGGAATAAGTTAAAGAGCTATACAGCACCTTGGGGTATTCCCAGGCGGTCTCCAATCCAAGTACTAACCAGGCCCGACTCTGCTTGAAGCTTCGAGAGATCTAATGGCGCAGATGGGCGTCACCAGAACTTCTGGTGTGGCCAGAGGCTATATTTCCTGCCACTGGCTTTGCTTTTTAAATCTATCAATATGTTTTTTTGTCATTTCATGATACATTAACATATACGAAAGTATCTCGCTTTTTTTTCTTTCTCCAAATGATAAAAAGTGCAACGTCGACTGCGTTTTTGAGGAATAAGTTAAAACACTTACAGCACCTGGTATTCCCCGACGTCTCCCCATCCAAGTACTAACCAGGCCCGACTCTGCTTTAGCTTCCGAGATCTGGCGAGATCGGGCGTCACCGAACTGGTGTGGCCGTCAAGGCACTTTATTTCCAACCACTCTTTGCTTTTTAAATCTATCAATATGTTTTTTTTTTCATAATAAAATTAATATTGAAAGTATCTCGCTTTTTTTTTCTTTTCAAATGATAAAAGTTTAACGTCGACTGCTGCGTTTTGGAGGAATAAGTTAAAAGAACTTTACAGCACCTGGTATTCCCCAGGCAGTCTCCCATCCAAGTACTAACCAGGTCCCGACTCTGCTTAGCTTCCGAGATCTGGCGGGGATCAGAGATTGGGTGTATCACCAGATCACTGTGAGTGTGGCGTAGAGGCAATATTTGCTACCGCGGCTTTGCTTTTATTTTTTTTAAATCTATCAATATGTTGTTTTTGTCATTTCCTCATAATACATTAATATTTAAAAGTATCTCGTTTTTTTTTTCTCAAATGATAAAAGTGCAACGTGACGCTGACCGTTGGAGTGAATAAGTTAAAGAAGCTTTACAGCACCTGGTATTCCCAGGCGGTCTCCCATCAAGTACTCAACCAGGCCCGACTGCTTAGCTTCGAGATCTGACGAGATCGTTGTCACCAGACTTGGTGTGGCCGTAGGCAATATTTCCAGCCACGCTTTGCTTTTTTAAACTCTATCAATATGTTTTTTTTTTCCATAATACATTAATATTGAAAATATCTTATTTTTCTTTCTCCAAATGAAATAAAAAGGGTGCTGCGTGAAATGCGTTTTTGATGGAATAAGTTAAAGTTAAGCTTACAGCACCTGGTATTCCCAGGCGGTCTCCCATCAAGTACTAACCAGGCTGCGACTCTGCTTAGCTTCCGAGATCTGTGAGATCAGGCGTCACAACTGGTGTGGCCGTAGGTTAATATTTTACCTTGCTTTTGCACATTTTTAAATCTATCAATATGTTTTTGTTTTTCATAATACATTAATAATATTGAAAAGTATCTCGTTTTTTTCTTTCTCAAATGATAAAAGTGCAACGTCGACTGCGTTTTGGAGGAATAAGTTAATGAACTTACAGCACCTGGTATTACCAGGCGAATTCCCATCCAGTACTAACCAGGCCCGAATCTGCTTAGCTTTCCGAGATCTGGCCGAGATCGGGCTTCACCTGAACTGGTGTGGCATTGAGCAATATTCCTGCCACTGCTTCACGCTTTTTTCAAAATTCTATCAATATGTTTTTTCATTTCATAATAAATTAATATTGAAAGTATCTCGTTTTTTTTTTTTCTCAAATGATAAAAATTTAGCAATGTCGACTGCGTTTTGGAGGAATAAGTTAATGAGCTTTACAGCACCTGGTATTCCCAGGCGGTCTCCCATCCAAGTAATTAAATCCCCAGGCCCGGCTCTGCTTAGCTTCCGAGGATCTGGCCGAGATCGGCGTCACCAGACTGGTGTGGCCGTGAAACTTAATATTTCCAGCATACGCTTTGCTTTTTTTAAATCTATCAATATGTTTTTTTTTTTTCTCATAATACATTAATATTGAAAGTATCTCGTTTTTTTTTCTTTCTTCTCAAATGATAAAAAGTGCAACGTCGCGCTGCGTTTGGAGGGAGGCAATTAAGTTAAAGAGCTTACAGCACCTGGTATTCCCAGGCGGTCTCCCATCCAAGTACTAACCAGGGCCCGACTCTGCTTAGCTTCTCCGAAGATCTGGCGAGACCGGGCGTACCAGAACTGCTGTGGCCGTAGGCAATATTTGCTACCACGCTTTGCTTTTTTTTAAATCTATCAATATGTTTTTTCATAATACATTAATATTGAAAGTATCTCGTTTTTTTTCTTTCTCAAATGATAAAAAGTGCAACGCGTCGACTGCGTTTTTGAGGAATAAGTTAAAGGAGAGCTTACAGCACCTTGGTATTCCCAGGCGGTCTCCCATCCAAGTACTCAACCAGGCCCGACTCTGCTACTAAGCTTCCGAGATCTGGCGACGATCGGGCGTCATCAGACCTGGGTGTGGCCGTAGGCAATTTTGCGCTGCCACGCTTTGTTTTTTTAAATCTATCAATATGTTTTTTTGTCATTTCGCGATACATTAAAATTTTAAAGTATCTCGTTTTTTTTTCTCAAATGATAAAAGTGCAACGTCGACTGTATTTTTGAGGAATAAGTTAAAGAGGCTTACAGCTTCCTCGGTATTCCCAGGCGGTCTCCAATCCAAGTACTACTAACCAGGCCCGACTCTGCTTAGCTTCGAGATCTGGCGAGATCGGGGCTGTCAAGAACCAGGCTGGTGTGGCCGTAGGCTATATTTAAGCCAACCACGCTTTTGCTTTTTTTAAATCTATCAATATGTTTTTTGTTTATTTCATAATACATTAATATTGAAAGTATCTCTTTTTTTTTCTCAAATGATAAAAGTGCAGCGTAGACTCTTTGGAGGAATAAGTTAATGGAAGCTTACAGCACCTGGTATTTCCCAGGCGGTCTCCCATCCAAGTACTAACCAGGCCCGACTCTGCTGGCGGCTTCCCGAGAGATCTGACGAGATTGCGGGCGTCACCAGACTACCTGGTGTGGCCGTGAGGCAATATTTGCTGCCACGCTTTGCTTTTTTTTAAATCTATCAATATGTTTTTTGTCATTTCATGATACATTAATATTGAAAGAAATATCTCGTTTTAATTTTTCTTTCTCAAATGNTAAAAGTGCAACGTCAGATCATGCGTTTTGAGGAATAAGTTAATGAGCTTACAGCACCTGGTATTCCCAGGCGGTCTCCCATCCAAGTACTAACCAGTCCCGACTCTGCTTAGCTTCCGAGATCTGGCCGAGATCGAAGTCACCAGACTGGTGTGGCCGTGAGCAATATTTGCTGCTGCAGCTTTGCTTTTTTAAATCTATCAATATGTTTTTTTTCATTTCAGCAATACATTAATATTGAAAAGTATCTCTGCTTTTTTCTTTACTCAAATGATAAAGTGCAACGTCGACCATGCGTTTTGAGGAAAAAGTTAAAGAGCTTACAGCAACCGGTATTCCCATATGGCGGTCTCCCATCCAAGTACTAACCAGGCCCGACTCTGCTTAGCTTCCCAGCAGATCTGACGCAGATCGCAGTCACCAGACTGTGGTGAATTATTGGCCGTAGAGCAAAATTTGCTGCCACGCTTTTGCTTTTAAATCTATCAATATGTTTTTTTTTGTCATTTCATGATACATTAATATTGAAAGTATCTCGTTTTTTTTCTTTTCTCAAATGATGGTCTAAAGAATTAGTAGCAATCGTCGACTGCGTTTTTGAGGAATAAGTTAAAGAGCTTACAGCACCTGGTATTCCCAGCGTCCTCCCATCAAGTACTAACCAGGCCCGACTCTGTAGCTTCCGAGATCTGGCGAGATCGTGGGCGCTCCACCAGACTGGTGTGGCCGTGAGGCAATGTTTGCTGCCACGCTTTGCTTTTTAAATCTATCAATATGTTTTTTGTCATTTCATGATACATTAATGTTGAAAGTATCTCTCGTTTTTTTTTCTCAAATGATAAAAGTGCAACGTCGACCTTTGCGTTTTTGGAGGAAAAAGTTAATGAGCTTACAGCACCTGGTATTCCCAGGCGTGTCTCCCATCCAAGTACTAACCAGGCGACTCTGCTTAGCTTCCGGAGATCTGGTGAGATCGAGGCGTCACCAGACTGTTCAGGTGTGGCCGTAGGCAATATTTTGCTGCCACGCTTTGCTTTTTTAAATCTTATCAATATGTTTTTTTGCCATTTCACGATACATTAATGTTGAAAGTATCTCGTTTTTTCTTTCTCAAATGATAAAAGTGCAACGTCGACTGCGTTTGGGAGGAATAAGTTAAAAGAGCTTACAGCACCTGGTATTCCCAGGCGGTCTCCCCATCCAAGTACTAACCAGGCCCGACTCTGCTTAAGCCTCAGAGCTAGATCAGATCGGGCGTCACCTGGACTGTGGTGTGGCCGTAGGGAGCTTTTGCTGCCACGCTTTTGCTTTTTAAATCTATCAATATGTTTTTTTGTCATTTCCGCTAATACATTAATATTGAAAGTATTCCTCGTTTTTTTCTTTCTCAAATGATAAAAGTGCAAGCGTCGACTGCGTTTTGGAGGAAAAGTTAAATCTATCAATATGTTTTTTGTCATTACATGATACATTAATATTGAAAAGTATCCTAATTTTTTTCTTTCTCAAATGATAAAAGCGCAACTTGTCGACTGCGTTTTGGAGGAAAAAGTTAAAGAGCTTACAGCACCCTGGTATTCCCAGGCGGGTTCCCCATCCAAGTATCACTCAACCAGGCCCGACTCTGCTTAGCTTCCGAGATCTGACGAGATCGGGCATCACCAGACTGTATGGTGTGGCCGTAGAGCAATATTGCTGCCACGCTTTGCTTTTTAAATCTATCAATATGTTTTTGTCATAATACATTAATATTTAAAGTATCTCGTTTTTTTTTCTTTCTCAAAATGATAAAGTGCAACGTTGACCCATGCGTTTTGAGAGAATAAGTTAAAGAGCTTACAGCACCTGGTATTCCCAGGCTGGGGATCTCCCATCCAAGTACTAACCAGGCCCCAAATCTGCTTAGCTTCCGAGATCTGGCAGAGATCGAGGCGTCACCAGAACTGGTGTGGCCGTGAGACAATATATCCTGCCACTCTTTGCTTTTAAATCTATCAATATGTTTTTTTGTCATTTTCCATGATAAATTAATATTGAAAAGTATCTCTTTTTTTTCTCAAATGATAAAGGTGAAACGTCGACTGCTCTTTTGGAGGAATAAGTTAAAGAGCTTCTTACAGCACCTGGTATTCCAGGCGGTCTCCCATCCAAGTACTAACCAGGTCCACGACTCTGCTAAGCTACCGAGAGCTGACGAGATCGAGGCGTCATCAGGCGACTGGTGTGGCCGTAGGCAATATTTGCTGTAAGCCAAGCTTTTGCTTTTTAAATCTATCAATATGTTTTTTTTTCTGTATAAATTAATATTGAAAGTATCTCTTTTTTCTCCAAATGATAAAAAGTGCAATGTCAACTGCGTGTTTGGAGGAATAAGCAAAGAGCTTACAGCACCTGGTATTCCCCAGGCGGTCTCTATCCATCCAAGTACTAACCAGGCCCGACTCTGCTTAGCTTCTCGAGGATCTGGCCAGAGATCGGGTGTCACCAGACTGGTGTGGCCAGGCAACGTATTTGCTACTCCACGCTTTTTTATTTTTTTTAAATCTATCAATATGTTTTTTTTTTCATAATACATTAATATTTAAAAGTATCCTTCTTTTTTTTTTCTTTCTCAAATGATAAAAGTGCAACGTCGACTGTGTTTTTGAGGAATAAGTTGAAGAGCTACAGCACCTGGTATTCCCAGGAGGTCTCCCATCCAAGTACTAACCAGGCCCGACTCTGCTTAGCTTCCCGAGATCTGGACGAGATCAGGCTTCACCACAGACTGGTGTGGCTGCAGACAATATATCTGCACACTCTTTAGTTTTTTTAAATCTATCAATATGTTTTTTTTGTCATTTCATGCCTGCCTCCATCCTGACTTGCACACCTCCAGAGTCAGGAAGCGGGCTGGAAAGATCACTACAGACCTGGCTCACCCCTGGACAAGCTGGTTCCAACTCCTCCTGGGAGGCGCTACAGAGCCTTGCACGCCAAAACCACCAGACACAAAACAGCTTTTTCCTCTGGTTGTCACCCTGATGAACAGTTGATCAGACTC
>JAYMGU010000128.1:0-23322 GCA_036178185.1 Liparis tanakae
ATTGACATGAGCTGTGATCTGCTCCATTCTGTAGATATCCGTTCGATGTCTCTCCAAGATGTAATTGTAGGACACTCTGGTAGTAACCATTTTCTAGTAACAGACTTTTTGCTGGCCACCAGCAATGCATTAATCAAGAGTCTGTCCCCTTTCGGCCAACTCTGAGGTAAATTTCCAAGGTACAGAATCTTAAAGTCCAAAGGGATGTCCTCGCGAAAGATGTCCTGTAAAGTATTGTGTACCGCCTTCCAAAAGTGTTTAATGATGGGACAGTCCCAGAAGATGTGATAATGGTTTGCGCTTTGGTGTCCACATTTTCTCCAGCATTCAGGAGTGGTATCGCTATAGTGAGATGTCTGAGATGGTGTAATGAAATATCTTGTGTAATTTTTCCAGTTAAACTCTCGCCAGCTCATTGAACTGGTACATTTCCATTGGTACCCCCATATTAATGTCCATTCTTCCTCAGAAATATCTATCCCAGATTCCTTTTCCCATTTTGCTTTAATGCAGTGGTTCCAAAGTGGGGGGTAATTGTATTTACAAATCATTTAATATATTTTTTTATTTTATATATATTTTATTATTGCTATTTTTTAATGTTCAATGCTAGCTTACGAAACCACATGGCAGAATCATCTGTACATGACGTCTAGGTACAGCTTGATGCAGATATAATGTCCCTCGTCTGCCCATAAAAAGCTTGTATTCCCATGGAAACGCTCCACCTTCAATGTGTCTGGAATTGTACAAGCCCAAACTCGGATATTCTCTTCTCAGCCGTCGGCTCTGGTTAATGGATTCCCACTTTGATAACACGAGGCGGAGCAGCTTGGGATGTTATGTGGATTACTAGCCCCCTGCAGGGTTCGTACGGTCATGGAAAACCTGGAAAAGTCATGGAATTTTAAAATTATCATTTCCAGGCCTGGAAAAGTCATGGAAAAAAACTTAAATCACAAAAGTTTTGGAAAAGTCATGGAAATTTGTTATATTCACTTGTTCATTTACATCGAGTTTGAAATAATGTATATGCTTTAGAAAGAAAGACTCAAAATATAAGACGGCGTACGCTCTCATACTGACGGAGCAATTTTCTTTTTTTCCCCGCGTTGCAAGTGAACGCACCTTAACTGGAAAGTTTGACGGCCATAACTCGGGAAGCAAATGTTTATTCTTTAAATAAAACCGTGTCTCTTAGTCATTTGTTTCATTAAATGTATAGGCCTACTGTATGCTTTGGAATTCACATTGTTTAAATACTAAATGTTCTTACTTTTTCATGTATAAACCGAGATTTCAGTTTGGTCATGGAAATGTGGTTTAAAGTCATGGAAAAGTCCTGGAAATCCATCGGTCAACATGTGTAAGAACCCTGCCCCTGTCTGTTCTCCAGGTAATACCCAGGCCCAGTGGTCAGAGGAGGCCTCCATGTTATTCAGGAACCACGTGGAGAATCGCGCGCTGGTGGCCCAGGTGGACAGCGTGTCCGAGGTCACCGCTCAGCTGTGGCAATGCAGGTTGACCGTTTACCTGGTGGACACCACGTACGAGGAGAAGGACCTTTGGATTCACAGCATGATGGCAGACATCAGCAGCGAGCTGTCTTCCGCAGCCTAGGATGTCTTCTCGTGCAAGTTGGTAAATGAATCGGCAACATGCTTTTCATTTAGTAGAAATGGTGAAAGTGCACGTCGGACGCCAAACGTCACTTTCTCTGCTTTTGGATTATTCTTTCTCCCATGGAAGGCTGTAAAGACGCCCTTTTTTCATTTCTTTTTGGGGGTCATAGAAATACAAGGTTTTTTTTTGGCAAGTTAATTTGCTTTCTTTATTAATGAGGAATAAAAGATACCCCACGCTTCAAATGTTGCTCTTTCCAGTCTTCGTTGGTACACAAGCAGAACTCTTTATTCATCAAAACGTTTAAGTTAAGCCACCCGTGTGTTGCATGCTTTGTTCTTTTTTTCTATTCTATATTCTCCCATCTAATGTGCTTTTTGTTTGCTGTGCATTATGCATGCTGTGGTGTGGCTCATAATGCACTTCATTTTATGTGTGTATGTATGTTTTTACATGAATACAATTTGTATTACTTACTGCATGACGGTAGTATGTGAAAACATTGTTTAAACTTCACTGAACATCTTTTTTGATAACTCAATGTTTTTTGGCTAAATGAATATGTTGTAATATTTGGAGTGTTTCAACATGAAAAGCTGTTCACAAGGTTTTGTTCAATTAAACCGTGAAGTCAAAAGAAGGGTGTACTTTGACTGGAGGTGTTGACTATTTTTTTTAAAGTGTGTTAGGCCAGTGGGCGCGGTGGTACTACAGGGGGGTCGCGGCTTCATCACCAACCCACACACACAGACGCACACATACACCGGTAAAACAATATAAAATAACCAACGTGACATGCACTGTGTTCCAACCACGCCACCAGAGCGGCTCATGTCACAGACCGACGTGGCAAAACCAGCGAGAGCGAGCGAGAGAGCGAGCGAGAGTGAGGGAGCGCGAACGAGAGAGAGAGACACACAGCGACACAGAGCGAGAAAGATACGCAGCGACAGAGAAAGATAAAGATAAGAGAAGGAAGTATGTACAAAGATGGACAGATTTGTGACTGGTCTAAATCAGGGGTGGGCACACTTTTTCAGCATGCGAGCTACTTATAATGTGACCAAGTCAAGACGATCGACGGGGGGTGCTCGTGACTTTTTCTCTGCTCCGCCCCGACGATGCGCGCGCAAGCCAGCGAGGCTTTTGGGCGCGAGACATGACGGAGGACTGTTAACGCGACACGGGTGACAGAAATGACACGCTTCTGCTGTAATCTGGCGCTATAGAGGAAGTTACTCGGGGCGGGCACATTTATTTTTCTGTGATGCGATCTACCAACACTACGCCGCGATATCGCGATCGACGTATTGAGCACCCCTGGTCTAAATGAATGAGAGTAGCTATCTCCAACCAGCAACCCCGCTTTGACAAAATCTGTAAAGCAAAGCAAGCCCACACCAGTCACTGATATATATGAATAGGAATATACATAGGAATATGATCACAAAATAAAATGTACCATGTAGACCTGCACACCTTGTTCATAATTATGTTATTTTATTGTTTGAGAAAACCTGCTGTTCAATGTGAGGAAATACAGTATATGTTGTTTGCACTTTGTTTGAAATTAAGTTAATTGTAATTACAAATTATTTTATATATTTTTTATTTTATATATATTTTATTATTGCTATTTTTTTTCTTTCAGTGGACCAATGGCTGAGCAGCTTTGAATGGACCAATGGCTGAGCAGCTTTCAGTGGACCAATGGCTAAGCAGCTTTCAATGAACCAATGGCTGAGCAGCTTTCAGTGGACCAATGGCTGAGCAGCTTTCAGTGGACCAATGGCTGAGCAGCTTTCAATGAACCAATGGCTGAGCAGCTTTCAGTGGACCAATGGCTGAGCAGCTTTCAATGGACCAATGGCTGAGCAGCTTCCAGTGGACCAATGGCTGAGCAGCTTTCAGTGGACCAATGGCTGAGCAGCTTTCAATGAACCAATGGCTGAGCAGCTTTCAGTGGACCAATGGCTGAGCAGCTTTCAATGAACCAATGGCTGAGCAGCTTTCAGTGGACCAATGGCTGAGCAGCTTTAAATTAACCAATGGCTGAGCAGCTTTCAGTGGACCAATGGCTGAGCAGCTTTGAGTGGACCAATGGCTGAGCAGCTTCCAGTGGACCAATGGCTGAGCAGCTTTCTGTGGACCAATGGCTGAGCAGCTTCCAGTGGACCAATGGCTGAGCAGCTTTCAATGAACCAATGGCTGAGCAGCTTTCAATGAACCAATGGCTGAGCAGCTTTCAGTGGACCAATGGCTGAGCAGCTTTCAATGAACCAATGGCTGAGCAGCTTTCTGTGGACCAATGGCTGAGCAGCTTCCAGTGGACCAATGGCTGAGCAGCTTTTTTTTTTTTTTTTTTTTTTTTTGTATTCTATTAGTGTTCAAAATCTCACATACACATATTTAAATTTTTCAGATTCTTTGTACATAGAGAAGTACAGGCCAAAAAAAGAAGAAAAAAAGAAGAAGAAAAACACATGCAAATAAAGAAACAATACCATAGTAATAAAACTAATACTAATAATAAATAAAGTAGGGAGAAATCATTTTCCATAGAGTAAAGAAATACAGTCAGGCCATTTATCTGTGACATAGTTGCACCACTTTTGCCAGTGTTTAAGAAATGTTTCTGTTCTTTGATTGACATGAGCTGTGATCTGCTCCATTCTGTAGATATCCGTTACGATGTCTCTCCAAGATGTAATTGTAGGACACTCTGGTAGTAACCATTTTCTAGTAGACTTTTTGCTGGCCACCAGCAAGAGTCTGTCCCCTTTCGGCCAACTCTGAGGTAAATTTCCAAGGTACAGAATCTTAAAGTCCAAAGGGATGTCCTCGCGAAAGATGTCCTGTAAAGTATTGTGTACCGCCTTCCAAAAGTGTTTAATGATGGGACAGTCCCAGAAGATGTGATAATGGTTTGCGCTTTGGTGTCCACATTTTCTCCAGCATTCAGGAGTGGTATCGCTATAGTGAGATGTCTGAGATGGTGTAATGAAATATCTTGTGTAATTTTTCCAGTTAAACTCTCGCCAGCTCATTGAACTGGTACATTTCCATTGGTACCCCCATATTAATGTCCATTCTTCCTCAGAAATATCTATCCCAGATTCCTTTTCCCATTTTGCTTTAATGCAGTGGTTCCCAAAGTGGGGGTAATTGTATTTACAAATTATTTTATATATTTTTTATTTTATATATATTTTATTATTGCTATTTTTTAATGTTCAATGCTAGCTTACGAAACCACATGGCAGAATCATCTGTACATGACGTCTAGATACAGCTTGATGCAGATATAATGTCCCTCGTCTGCCCATAAAAAGCTTGTATTCCCATGGAAACGCTCCACCTTCAATGTGTCTGGAATTGTACAAGCCCAAACTCGGATATTCTCTTCTCAGCCGTCGGCTCTGGTTAATGGATTCCCACTTTGATAACACGAGGCGGAGCAGCTTGGGATGTTATGTGGATTACTAGCCCCCTGCAGGGTTCGTACGGTCATGGAAAACCTGGAAAAGTCATGGAATTTTAAAATTATCATTTCCAGGCCTGGAAAAGTCATGGAAAAAAACTTAAATCACAAAAGTTTTGGAAAAGTCATGGAAATTTGTTATATTCACTTGTTCATTTACATCGAGTTTGAAATAATGTATATGCTTTAGAAAGAAAGACTCAAAATATAAGACGGCGTACGCTCTCATACTGACGAGCAATTTTCTTTTTTTCCCCGCGTTGCAAGTGAACGCACCTTAACTGGAAAGTTTGACGGCCATAACTCGGGAAGCAAATGTTTATTCTTTAAATAAAACCGTGTCTCTTAGTCATTTGTTTCATTAAATGTATAGGCCTACTGTATGCTTTGGAATTCACATTGTTTAAATACTAAATGTTCTTACTTTTTCATGTATAAACCGAGATTTCAGTTTGGTCATGGAAATGTGGTTTAAAGTCATGGAAAAGTCCTGGAAATCCATCGGTCAACATGTGTAAGAACCCTGCCCCTGTCTGTTCTCCAGGTAATACCCAGGCCCAGTGGTCAGAGGAGGCCTCCATGTTATTCAGGAACCACGTGGAGAATCGCGCGCTGGTGGCCCAGGTGGACAGCGTGTCCGAGGTCACCGCTCAGCTGTGGCAATGCAGGTTGACCGTTTACCTGGTGGACACCACGTACGAGGAGAAGGACCTTTGGATTCACAGCATGATGGCAGACATCAGCAGCGAGCTGTCTTCCGCAGCCTAGGATGTCTTCTCGTGCAAGTTGGTAAATGAATCGGCAACATGCTTTTCATTTAGTAGAAATGGTGAAAGTGCACGTCGGACGCCAAACGTCACTTTCTCTGCTTTTGGATTATTCTTTCTCCCATGGAAGGCTGTAAAGACGCCCTTTTTTCAGTTCTTTTGGGGGTCATAGAAGTACAAGGATTTTTTTTGGCAAGTTAATTTGCTTTCTTTATTAATGAGGAATAAAAGATACCCCACGCTTCAAATGTTGCTCTTTCCAGTCTTCGTTGGTACACAAGCAGAACTCTTTATTCATCAAAACGTTTAAGTTAAGCCACCCGTGTGTTGCATGCTTTGTTCTTTTTTCTATTCTATATTCTCCCATCTAATGTGCTTTTTGTTTGCTGTGCATTATGCATGCTGTGGTGTGGCTCATAATGCACTTCATTTTATGTGTGTATGTATGTTTTACATGAATACAATTTGTATTACTTACTGCATGACGGTAGTATGTGAAAACATTGTTTAAACTTCACTGAACATCTTTTGATAACTCAATGTTTTTGGCTAAATGAATATGTTGTAATATTTGGAGTGTTTCAACATGAAAAGCTGTTCACAAGGTTTTGTTCAATTAAACCGTGAAGTCAAAAGAAGGGTGTACTTTGACTGGAGGTGTTGACTATTTTTTTTAAAGTGTGTTAGGCCAGTGGGCGCGGTGGTACTACAGGGGGGGGGCGGCTTCATCACCAACCCACACACAGACGCACACATACACCGGTAAAACAATATAAAATAACCAACGTGACATGCACTGTGTTCCAACCACGCCACCAGAGCGGCTCATGTCACAGACCGACTGTGGCAAAACCAGCGAGAGCGAGCGAGAGAGCGCGAACGAGCGAGTGAGGGAGCGAGCAGCGAGTGAGGCGCGAACGAGAGAGAGACACAGCGACACAGAGCGAGAAAGATACGCAGCGACAGAGAAAGATAAAGATAAGAGAAGGAAGTATGTACAAAGATGGACAGATTTGTGACTGGTCTAAATCAGGGGTGGGCACACTTTTTCAGCATGCGAGCTACTTATAATGTGACCAAGTCAAGACGATCGACGGGGGGTGCTCGTGACTTTTCTCTGCTCCGCCCGACGATGCGCGCGCAAGCCAGCGAGGCTTTGCGGGCGCGAGACCCGCGGAGGACTATTAACGCGACACGGGTGACAGAAATGACACGCTTCTGCTGTAATCTGGCGCTATAGAGGAAGTTACTCGGGGCGGGCACATTTATTTTTCTGTGATGCGATCTACCAACACTACGCGCGATATCGCGATCGACGTATTGAGCACCCTGGTCTAAATGAATGAGAGTAGCTATCTCCAACCAGCAACCCCGCTTTGACAAAATCTGTAAAGCAAAGCAAGCCCACACCAGTCACTGATATATATGAATAGGAATATACATAGGAATATGATCACAAAATAAAATGTACCATGTAGACCTGCACACCTTGTTCATAATTATGTTATTTTATTGTTTGAGAAAACCTGCTGTTCAATGTGAGGAAATACAGTATATGTTGTTTGCACTTTGTTTGAAATTAAGTTAATTGTATTTACAAATTATTTTATATATTTTTTATTTTATATATATTTTATTATTGCTATTTTTTTCTTTCAGTGGACCAATGGCTGAGCAGCTTTGAATGGACCAATGGCTGAGCAGCTTTCAGTGGACCAATGGCTAAGCAGCTTTCAATGAACCAATGGCTGAGCAGCTTTCAGTGGACCAATGGCTGAGCAGCTTTCCAGTGGACCAATGGCTGAGCAGCTTTCAATGAACCAATGGCTGAGCAGCTTTCAGTGGACCAATGGCTGAGCAGCTTTCAATGGACCAATGGCTGAGCAGCTTCCAGTGGACCAATGGCTGAGCAGCTTTCAGTGGACCAATGGCTGAGCAGCTTCAATGAACCAATGGCTGAGCAGCTTTCAGTGGACCAATGGCTGAGCAGCTTTCAATGAACCAATGGCTGAGCAGCTTTCAGTGGACCAATGGCTGAGCAGCTTTAAATTAACCAATGGCTGAGCAGCTTTCAGTGGACCAATGGCTGAGCAGCTTTGAGTGGACCAATGGCTGAGCAGCTTCCAGTGGACCAATGGCTGAGCAGCTTTCTGTGGACCAATGGCTGAGCAGCTTCCAGTGGACCAATGGCTGAGCAGCTTTCAATGAACCAATGGCTGAGCAGCTTTCAATGAACCAATGGCTGAGCAGCTTTCAGTGGACCAATGGCTGAGCAGCTTTCAATGAACCAATGGCTGAGCAGCTTTCAGTGGACCAATGGCTGAGCAGCTTTCAATGAACCAATGGCTGAGCAGCTTTCAGTGGACCAATGGCTGAGCAGCTTTCAATGGACCAATGGCTGAGCAGCTTCCAGTGGACCAATGGCTGAGCAGCTTTCAATGAACCAATGGCTGAGCAGCTTTCAATGAACCAATGGCTGAGCAGCTTTCAGTGGACCAATGGCTGAGCAGCTTTCTGTGGACCAATGGCTGAGCAGCTTTCTGTGGACTAATGGCTGAGCAGCTTCCAGTGGACCAATGGCTGAGCAGCTTTTTTTTTTTTTTTTTTTTTTTTTTGTATTCTATTAGTGTTCAAAATCTCACATACACATATTTAAATTTTTCAGATTCTTTGTACATAGAGAAGTACAGGCCAAAAAAAGAAGAAAAAAAGAAGAAGAAAAACACATGCAAATAAAGAAACAATACCATAGTAATAAAACTAATACTAATAATAAATAAAGTAGGGAGAAATCATTTTCCATAGAGTAAAGAAATACAGTCAGCCCATTTATCTGTGACATAGTTGCACCACTTTTGCCAGTGTTTAAGAAATGTTTCTGTTCTTTGATTGACATGAGCTGTGATCTGCTCCATTCTGTAGATATCCGTTCGATGTCTCTCAAGATGTAATTGTAGGACACTCTGGTAGTAACCATTTTCTAGTAGACTTTTTGCTGGCCACCAGCAATGCATTAATCAGAGTCTGTCCCTTTCGGCCAACTCTGAGGTAAATTTCAAGGTACAGAATCTTAAAGTCCAAAGGGATGTCCTCAAAAGATGTCCTGTAAAGTATTGTGTACCGCCTTCCAAAAGTGTTTAATGATGGGACAGTCCCAGAAGATGTGATAATGGTTTGCGCTTTGGTGTCCACATTTTCTCCAGCATTCAGGAGTGGTATCGCTATAGTGAGATGTCTGAGATGGTGTAATGAAATATCTTGTGTAATTTTCCAGTTAAACTCTCGCCAGCTCATTGAACTGGTACATTTCCATTGGTACCCCCATATTAATTTCCATTCTTCCTCAGAATTATCTATCCCAGATTCCTTTTCCCATTTTGCTTTAATGCAGTGATTCCCAAAGTGGGGGGTAATTGTATTTACAAATCATTTAATATATTTTTTATTTTATATATATTTTATTATTGCTATTTTTTAATGTTCAATGCTAGCTTACGAAACCACATGGCAGAATCATCTGTTCATGACGTCTAGAGTACAACTTGATGCAGATATAATGTCCTCGTCTGCCCATAAAAGCTTGTATTCCCATGGAAAGCGCTCCACCATCAAAGTGTCTGGAATTGTACAAGCCCAAACTCGGATATTCTCTTCTCAGCCGTCGGCTCTGGTTAATGGATTCCCACTTTGATAACACGAGGCGGAGCAGCTTGGGATGTTATGTGGATTACTAGCCCCCTGCAGGGTTCGTACGGTCATGGAAAACCTGGAAAAGTCATGGAATTTTAAAATTATCATTTCCAGGCCTGGAAAAGTCATGGAAAAAACTTAAATCACAAAAGTTTTGGAAAAGTCATGGAAATTTGTTATATTCACTTGTTCATTTACATCGAGTTTGAAATAATGTATATGCTTTAGAAAGAAAGACTCAAAATATAAGACGGCGTACGCTCTCATACTGACGGAGCAATTTTCTTTTTTTCCCCGCGTTGCAAGTGAACGCACCTTAACTGGAAAGTTTGACGGCCATAACTCGGGAAGCAAATGTTTATTCTTTAAATAAAACTGTGTCTCTTAGTCATTTGTTTCATTAAATGTATAGGCCTACTGTATGCTTTGGAATTCACATTGTTTAAATACTAAATGTTCTTACTTTTTCATGTATAAACCGAGATTTCAGTTTGGTCATGGAAATGTGGTTTAAAGTCATGGAAAAGTCCTGGAAATCCATCGGTCAACATGTGTAAGAACCCTGCCCCTGTCTGTTCTCCAGGTATGACCCAGGCCCAGTGGTCAGAGGAGGCCTCTATGTTATTCAGAAACCACGTGGAGAATCGCGCGCTGGTGGCCCAGGTGGACAGCGTGTCCGAGGTCACCGCTCAGCTGTGGCAATGCAGGTTGACCGTTTACCTGGTGGACACCACGTACGAGGAGAAGGACCTTTGGATTCACAGCATGATGGCAGACATCAGCAGCGAGCTGTCTTCCGCAGCCTAGGATGTCTTCTCGTGCAAGTTGGTAAATGAATCGGCAACATGCTTTTCATTTAGTAGAAATGGTGAAAGTGCACGTCGGACGCCAAACGTCACTTTCTCTGCTTTTGGATTATTCTTTCTCCCAAGGAAGGCCGTAAAGACGCCCTTTTTCCATTTCTTTTTGGGGGTCATAGAAATACAAGTTTTTTTTTTGGCAAGTTAATTTGCTTTCTTTATTAATGAGGAATAAAAGATACCCCACGCTTCAAATGTTGCTCTTTCCAGTCTTCGTTGTTACACAAGCAGAACTCTTTATTCATCAAAACGTTTAAGTTAAGCCACCCGTGTGTTGCATGCTTTGTTCTTTTTTCTATTCTATATTCTCCCATCTAATGTGCTTTTTGTTTGCTGTGCATTATGCATGCTGTGGTGTGGCTCATAATGCACTTCATTTTATGTGTGTATGTATGTTTTACATGAATACAATTTGTATTACTTACTGCATGTGGTAGTATGTGAAAACATTGTTTAAACTTCACTGAACATCTTTTTGATAACTCAATGTTTTTGGCTAAATGAATATGTTGTAATATTTGGAGTGTTTCAACATGAAAAAGCTGTTCACAAGGTTTTGTTCAATTAAACCGTGAAGTCAAAAGAAGGGTGTACTTTGACTGGAGGTGTTGACTATTTTTTAAAGTGTGTTAGGCCAGTGGGCGGTGGTACTACAGGGGGTGGGCTTCATCACCAACCCACACACACACGACGCACACATACACGGTAAAACAATATAAAATAACCAACGTGACATGCACTGTGTTCCAACCACGCCACCAGAGCGGCTCATGTCACAGACCGACTGTGGCAAACCACCGAGCAGGGAGAACGAGCGAGAGTGAGGAGCGAGAGGCAGGTGACAGGTGAGTGAGGAGGAGGAGCAGGAGCGAGGACAGCGAGAGATCACCTGGCGACACAGAGAAAAAGATACGCAGCGACAGAGAAAGATAAAGATAAGAGAAGGAAGTATGTACAAAGATGGACAGATTTGTGACTGGTCTAAATCAGGGTGGGCACACTTTTCAGCATGCGAGCTACTTATAATGTGACCAAGTCAAGACGATCGACGGGGTTGCTCGTGACTTTTCTCTGCTCCGCCCGGCGATGCGCGCAAGCCAGCGAGGCTTTTGGGCGCGAGAGCGGAGGACTGTTAACGCGACACGGAGTGACAGAAATGACACGCTTCTGCTGTAATCTGGCGCTATAGAGGAAGTTACTGAGGCGGCACATTTATTTTTCTGTGATGCGATCTACCAACACTACGCCGCGATATCGCGATCGGCGTATTGAGCACCCCTGGTCTAAATGAATGAGAGTAGCTATCTCCAACCAGCAACCCCTTTTGACAAAATCTGTAAAGCAAAAGCAAGCCCACACCAGTCACTGATTGATATGAATAGGAATATACATAGGAATATGATCACAAAATAAAATGTACCATGTAGACCTGCACACCTTGTTCATAATTATGTTATTTTATTGTTTGAGAAAACCTGCTGTTCAATGTGAGGAAATACAGTATATGTTGTTTGCACTTTGTTTGAAATTAAGTTAATTGTATTTACAAATTATTTTATATTTTTTATTTTATATATATTTTATTATTGCTATTTTTTTTCTTTCAGTGGACCAATGGCTGAGCAGCTTTCAGTGGACCAATGGCTGAGCACAGTGGACCAATGGCTAAGCAGCTTTCAATGAACCAATGGCTGAGCAGCTTTCAGTGGACCAATGGCTGAGCAGCTTTCAATGAACCAATGGCTGAGCAGCTTTCAGTGGACCAATGGCTGAGCAGCTTTCAATGGACCAATGGCTGAGCAGCTTCCAGTGGACCAATGGCTGAGCAGCTTTCTGTGGACCAATGGCTGAGCAGCTTCCAGTGGACCAATGGCTGAGCAGCTTTCAATGAACCAATGGCTGAGCAGCTTTCAATGAACCAATGGCTGAGCAGCTTTCAGTGGACCAATGGCTGAGCAGCTTTCTGTGGACCAATGGCTGAGCAGCTTTCTGTGGACTAATGGCTGAGCAGCTTCCAGTGGACCAATGGCTGAGCAGCTTTTTTTTTTTTTTTTTTTTTTTTTGTATTCTATTAGTGTTCAAAATCTCACATACACATATTTAAATTTTTCAGATTCTTTGTACATAGAGAAGTACAGGCCAAAAAAATAAGAAAAAAAGAAGAAGAAAAACACATGCAAATAAAGAAACAATACCATAGTAATAAAACTAATACTAATAATAAATAAAGTAGGGAGAAATCATTTTCCATAGAGTAAAGAAATACAGTCAGGCCATTTATCTGTGACATAGTTGCACCACTTTTGCCAGTGTTTAAGAAATGTTTCTGTTCTTTGATTGACATGAGCTGTGATCTGCTCCATTCTGTAGATATCCTTTGATGTCTCTCCAAGTTGTAATTGTAGGACACTCTGGTAGTAACCATTTTCTAGTAGACTTTTGCTGGCCACCAGCAATGCATTAATCAAGAGTCTGTCCCTTTCGCCAACTCTGAGGTCAATTTCAAGGTACAGAATCTTAAAGTCCAAAGGGATGTCCTCGCGAAAATGTCCTGTAAAGTGTGTGTACCGCCTTCCAGAAGTGTTTAATGATGGGACAGTCCCAGAAGATGTGATAATGGTTTGCGCTTTGGTGTCACATTTTCTCCAGCATTCAGGAGTGGTATCGCTATAGTGAGATGTCTGAGATGGTGTAATGAAATATCTTGTGTAATTTTTCCAGTTAAACTCTCGCCAGCTCATTGAACTGGTACATTTCCATTGGTACCCCCATATTAATGTCCATCCTTCCTCAGAAATATCTATCCCAGATTCCTTTTCCCATTTTGCTTTAATGCAGTGGTTCCCCAAAGTGGGGGTAATTGTATTTACAAATTATTTTATATATTTTTTATTTTATATATATTTTATTATTGCTATTTTTAATGTTCAATGCTAGCTTACGAAACCACATGGCAGAATCATCTGTACATGACGTCTAGATACAGCTTGATGCAGATATAATGTCCCTCGTCTGCCCATAAAAAGCTTGTATTCCCATGGAAAACGCTCCACCTTCAATATGTCTGGAATTGTACAAGCCCAAGCTCGGATATTCTCTTCTCAGCGTCGGCTCTGGTTAATGGATTCCCACTTTGATAACACGAGGGAGCAGCTTGGGATGTTATGTGGATTACTAGCCCCTGCAGGATTTCGTTCAGACGGTCATGGAAAACCTGGAAAAGTCATGGAATTTTAAAATTATCATTTCCAGGCCTGGAAAAGTCATGGGAAAAAACTTAAATCACAAAGTTTTGGAAAAGTCATGGAAATTTGTTATATTCACTTGTTCATTTACATCGAGTTTGAAATAATGTATATGCTTTAGAAAGAAAGACTCAAAAATAAGACGGCGGCCTCTCATACTGAACGGAGTTTTCCTTTTTTTCCCCGCGTTGCAAGTGAACGCACCTTAACTGGAAAGTTTGACGGCCATAACTCGGGAAGCAAATGTTTATTCTTTAAATAAAACCGTGTCTCTTAGTCATTTGTTTCATTAAATGTATAGGCCTACTGTATGCTTTGGAATTCACATTGTTTAAATACTAAATGTTCTTACTTTTTCATGTATAAACCGAGATTTCAGTTTGGTCATGGAAATGTGGTTTAAAGTCATGGAAAAGTCCTGGAAATCCATCGGTCAACATGTGTAAGAACCCTGCCCCTGTCTGTTCTCCAGGTATGACCCAGGCCCAGTGGTCAGAGGAGGCCTCCATGTTATTCAGGAACCACGTGGAGAATCGCGCGCTGGTGGCCCAGGTGGACAGCGTGTCCGAGGTCACCGCTCAGCTGTGGCAATGCAGGTTGACCGTTTACCTGGTGGACACCACGTACGAGGAGAAGGACCTTTGGATTCACAGCATGATGGCAGACATCAGCAGCGAGCTGTCTTCCGCAGCCTAGGATGTCTTCTCGTGCAAGTTGGTAAATGAATCGGCAACATGCTTTTCATTTAGTAGAAATGGTGAAAGTGCACGTCGGACGCCAAACGTCACTTTCTCTGCTTTTGGATTATTCTTTCTCCCATGGAAGGCTGTAAAGACGCCCTTTTTTCATTTCTTTTTGGGGGTCATAGAAATACAAGTTTTTTTTTTGGCAAGTTAATTTGCTTTCTTTATTAATGAGGAATAAAAGATACCCCACGCTTCAAATGTTGCTCTTTCCAGTCTTCGTTGTTACACAAGCAGAACTCTTTATTCATCAAAACGTTTAAGTTAAGCCACCCGTGTGTTGCATGCTTTGTTCTTTTTTTCTATTCTATATTCTCCCATCTAATGTGCTTTTTGTTTGCTGTGCATTATGCATGCTGTGGTGTGGCTCATAATGCACTTCATTTTATGTGTGTATGTATGTTTTTACATGAATACAATTTGTATTACTTACTGCATAACGGTAGTATGTGAAAACATTGTTTAAACTTCACTGAACATCTTTTTTGATAACTCAATGTTTTTTGGCTAAATGCATATGTTGTAATATTTGGAGTGTTTCAACATGAAAAGCTGTTCACAAGGTTTTGTTCAATTAAACCGTGAAGTCAAAAGAAGGGTGTACTTTGACTGGAGGTGTTGACTATTTTTTTTAAAGTGTGTTAGGCCAGTGGGCGCGGTGGTACTACAGGGGGGTCGCGGCTTCATCACCAACCCACACACACAGACGCACACATACACCGGTAAAACAATATAAAATAACCAACGTGACATGCACTGTGTTCCAACCACGCCACCAGAGCGGCTCATGTCACAGACCGACTGTGGCAAAACCAGCGAGAGCGAGCGAGAGCGAGAGAGCGAGCGCGCGCCCGAGCGAGAGAGCGCGAGGGAGAGAGAGACACACAGCGACACAGAGCGAGAAAGATACGCAGCGACAGAGAAAGATAAAGATAAGAGAAGGAAGTATGTACAAAGATGGACAGATTTGTGACTGGTCTAAATCAGGGGTGGGCACACTTTTTCAGCATGCGAGCTACTTATAATGTGACCAAGTCAAGACGATCGACGGGGGGTGCTCGTGACTTTTTCTCTGCTCCGCCCCGACGATGCGCGCGCAAGCCAGCGAGGCTTTGCGGGGCGCGAGACCGCGAGCGGAGGACTGTTAACGCGACACGGAGTGACAGAAATGACACGCTTCTGCTGTAATCTGGCGCTATAGAGGAAGTTACTCGGGGGCGGGCACATTTATTTTTCTGTGATGCGATCTACCAACACTACGCCGCGATATCGCGATCGACGTATTGAGCACCCCTGGTCTAAATGAATGAGAGTAGCTATCTCCAACCAGCAACCCCGCTTTGACAAAATCTGTAAAGCAAAGCAAGCCCACACCAGTCACTGATTGATATGAATAGGAATATACATAGGAATATGATCACAAAATAAAATGTACCATGTAGACCTGCACACCTTGTTCATAATTATGTTATTTTATTGTTTGAGAAAACCTGCTGTTCAATGTGAGGAAATACAGTATATGTTGTTTGCACTTTGTTTGAAATTAAGTTAATTGTATTTACAAATTATTTTATATATTTTTTATTTTATATATATTTTATTATTGCTATTTTTTTCTTTCAGTGGACCAATGGCTGAGCAGCTTTCAGTGGACCAATGGCTGAGCAGCTTCCAGTGGACCAATGGCTAAGCAGCTTTCAATGAACCAATGGCTGAGCAGCTTTCAGTGGACCAATGGCTGAGCAGCTTTCAATGAACCAATGGCTGAGCAGCTTTCAGTGGACCAATGGCTGAGCAGCTTTCAATGGACCAATGGCTGAGCAGCTTCCAGTGGACCAATGGCTGAGCAGCTTTCAGTGGACCAATGGCTGAGCAGCTTTCAATGAACCAATGGCTGAGCAGCTTTCAGTGGACCAATGGCTGAGCAGCTTTCAATGAACCAATAGCTGAGCAGCTTTCAGTGGACCAATGGCTGAGCAGCTTTAAATGAACCAATGGCTGAGCAGCTTTCAGTGGACCAATGGCTGAGCAGCTTTGAGTGGACCAATGGCTGAGCAGCTTCCAGTGGACCAATGGCTGAGCAGCTTTCTGTGGACCAATGGCTGAGCAGCTTTCAGTGGACCAATGGCTGAGCAGCTTTCAATGAACCAATGGCTGAGCAGCTTTCAATGAACCAATGGCTGAGCAGCTTTCAGTGGACCAATGGCTGAGCAGCTTTCAATGAACCAATGGCTGAGCAGCTTTCTGTGGACCAATTGCTGAGCAGCTTTCAGTGGACCAATGGCTGTGCAGCTTTTTTTTTTTTTTTTGTATTCTATTAGTGTTCAAAATCTCACATACACATATTTAAATTTTTCAGATTCTTTGTACATAGAAGTACAGGCCAAAAAAGAAGAAAAAAAGAAGAAAAACACATGCAAATAAAGAAACAATACCATAGTAATAAAACTAATACTAATAATAAATAAAGTAGGGAGAAATCATTTTCCATAGAGTAAAGAAATACAGTCAGGCCATTTATCTGTGACATAGTTGCACCACTTTTGCCAGTGTTTAAGAAATGTTTCTGTTCTTTGATTGACATGAGCTGTGATCTGCTCCATTCTGTAGATATCCGTTACGATGTCTCTCCAAGATGTAATTGTAGGACACTCTGGTAGTAACCATTTTCTAGTAGACTTTTTGCTGGCCACCAGCAATGCATTAATCAAGAGTCTGTCCCTTTCGGCCAACTCTGAGGTAAATTTCAAGGTACAGAATCTTAAAGTCCAAAGGGATGTCCTCGCGAAAGATGTCCTGTAAAGTATTGTGTACCGCCTTCCAAAAGTGTTTAATGATGGGACAGTCCCAGAAGATGTGATAATGGTTTGCGCTTTGGTGTCCACATTTTCTCCAGCATTCAGGAGTGGTATCGCTATAGTGAGATGTCTGAGATGGTGTAATGAAATATCTTGTGTAATTTTTCCAGTTAAACTCTCGCCAGCTCATTGAACTGGTACATTTCCATTGGTACCCCCATATTAATTTCCATTCTTCCTCAGAATTATCTATCCCAGATTCCTTTTCCCATTTTGCTTTAATGCAGTGATTCCCAAAGTGGGGGGTAATTGTATTTACAAATCATTTAATATATTTTTTATTTTATATATATTTTATTATTGCTATTTTTTAATGTTCAATGCTAGCTTACGAAACCACATGGCAGAATCATCTGTACATGACGTCTAGGTACAGCTTGATGCAGATATAATGTCCCTCGTCTGCCCATAAAAAGCTTGTATTCCCATGGAAACGCTCCACCTTCAATGTGTCTGGAATTGTACAAGCCCAAACTCGGATATTCTCTTCTCAGCCGTCGGCTCTGGTTAATGGATTCCCACTTTGATAACACGAGGCGGAGCAGCAGGATGTTATGTGGATTACTAGCCCCTGCAGGGTTCGTACAGTCATGGAAAACCTGGAAAAGTCATGGAATTTTAAAATTATCATTTCCAGGCCTGGAAAAGTCATGGAAAAAACTTAAATCACAAAAGTTTTGGAAAAGTCATGGAAATTTGTTATATTCACTTGTTCATTTACATCGAAGTTTGAAATAATGTATATGCTTTAGAAAGAAAGACTCAAAATATAAGAGGCGTGCGCTCTCATACTGACGGAGCAATTTTTTTTTTTCCTCTCTGCTGCAAGTGAACGACCTTAACTGGAAAGTTTGACGGCCATAACTCGAAGCAAATGTTTATTCTTTAAATAAAACTGTGTCTCTTAGTCATTTGTTTCATTAAATGTATAGGCCTACTGTATGCTTTGGAATTCACATTGTTTAAATACTAAATGTTCTTACTTTTTCATGTATAAACCGAGATTTCAGTTTGGTCATGGAAATGTGGTTTAAAGTCATGGAAAAGTCCTGGAAATCCATCGGTCAACATGTGTAAGAACCCTGCCCCTGTCTGTTCTCCAGGTATGACCCAGGCCCAGTGGTCAGAGGAGGCCTCTATGTTATTCAGAAACCACGTGGAGAATCGCTGGCTGTGGCCCAGGTGGACAGCGTGTCCGAGGTCACCGCCAGCTGTGGCAATGCAGGTTGACCGTTTACCTGGTGGACACCACGCACGAGGAGAAGGACCTTTGATTCACAGCATGATGGCAGACATCAGCAGCGAGCTGTCTTCCGCAGCCTAGGATGTCTTCGCAAGTTGGTAAATGAATCGCAACATGCTTTTCATTTAGTAGAAATGGTGAAAGTGCACGCCGGACGCCAAACGTCACTTTCTCTGCTTTGGATTATTCTTTTTCTCCCAAGGAAGGCCGTGAAGACGCCTTTTTTCATTTTTTTTGGGGTCATAGAAATACAAGTTTTTTTTGGCAAGTTAATTTGCTTTCTTTATTAATGAGGAATAAAAGATACCCCACGCTTCAAATGTTGCTCTTTCCAGTCTTCGTTGTTACACAAGCAGAACTCTTTATTCATCAAAACGTTTAAGTTAAGCCACCCGTGTGTTGCATGATTTGTTCTTTTTTTCTATTCTATATTCTCCCATCTAATGTGCTTTTTGTTTGCTGTGCATTATGCATGCTGTGGTGTGGCTCATAATGCACTTCATTTTATGTGTGTATGTATGTTTTTACATGAATACAATTTGTATTACTTACTGCATAACGGTAGTATGTGAAAACATTGTTTAAACTTCACTGAACATCTTTTTTGATAACTCAATGTTTTTTGGCTAAATGCATATGTTGTAATATTTGGAGTGTTTCAACATGAAAAGCTGTTCACAAGGTTTTGTTCAATTAAACCGTGAAGTCAAAAGAAGGGTGTACTTTGACTGGAGGTGTTGACTATTTTTTTTAAAGTGTGTTAGGCCAGTGGGCGCGGTGGTACTACGGGGGTCATGCTTCATCACCAACCCACACACACAGACGCACACATACACCGGTAAAACAATATAAAATAACCAACGTGACATGCACTGTGTTCCAACCACGCCACCAGAGCGGCTCATGTCACAGACCGACGTGGCAAAACCAGCACGAGCGAGCGAGAGAGCGAGCGAGAGTGAGGGAGCGCGAACGAGCGAGAGTGAGGGAGCGCGAACGAGCGAGAGTGAGGGAGCGCGAACGAGAGAGAGAGACACACAGCGACACAGAGCGAGAAAGATACGCAGCGACAGAGAAAGATAAAGATAAGAGAAGGAAGTATGTACAAAGATGGACAGATTTGTGACTGGTCTAAATCAGGGGTGGGCACACTTTTTCAGCATGCGAGCTACTTATAATGTGACCAAGTCAAGACGATCGACGGGGGGTGCTCGTGACTTTTTCTCTGTTCAACCTCGACGATCAACGCAAGCCAGCGAGGCTTTGCGGGCGCGAGACCGAGCGGAGGACTGTTAACGCGACACGGAGTGACAGAAATGACACGCTTCTGCTGTAATCTGGCGCTATAGAGGAAGTTACTCGGGCGGCACATTTATTTTCTGTGATGCGATCTACCAACACTACGCGCGATATCGCGACGACGATTGAGCACCCCTGGTCTAAATGAATGAGAGTAGCTATCTCCAACCAGCAACCCCGCTTTGACAAAATCTGTAAAGCAAAGCAAGCCCACACCAGTCACTGATTGATATGAATAGGAATATACATAGGAATATGATCACAAAATAAAATGTACCATGTAGACCTGCACACCTTGTTCATAATTATGTTATTTTATTGTTTGAGAAAACCTGCTGTTCAATGTGAGGAAATACAGTATATGTTGTTTGCACTTTGTTTGAAATTAAGTTAATTGTATTTACAAATTATTTTATATATTTTTTATTTTATATATATTTTATTATTGCTATTTTTTTCTTTCAGTGGACCAATGGCTGAGCAGCTTTCAGTGGACCAATGGCTGAGCAGCTTTCAATGAACCAATGGCTGAGCAGCTTTCAATGAACCAATGGCTGAGCAGCTTTCAGTGGACCAATGGCTGAGCAGCTTAATGAACCAATGGCTGAGCAGCTTGTGAACCAATGGCTGAGCAGCTTAATGGACCAATGGCTGAGCAGCTTCCAGTGGACCAATGGCTGAGCAGCTTTTTTTTTTTTTTTTTGTATTCTATTAGTGTTCAAATCTCACATTCACATATTTAAATTTTTCAGATTCTTTTGTACATAGAGAAGTACAGGCCAAAAAAAAGAAAAAAAGAAGAAGAAAAACACATGCAAATAAAGAAACAATACTATAGTAATAAGACTAATTCTAATAATAAGTAAAGTAGGGAGAAATCGTTTTCCATTGAGTAAAGAACTGCAGTCAGGCCATTTATCTGTGACCTAGGTGCACCTCTTTTGCCAGTGTCTAAGAAATGTTTCTGTTCTTGGATTGACATGAGCTGTGATCTGCTCCATTCTGTAGATATCACATGATATGTCTCCAAGATGTAATTGTAGGACACTCTGGTAGTAACCATTTTCTAGTAGACTTTTTGCTGGCCACCAGCAATGCATTAATCAAGAGTCTGTCCCCTTCGCCAACTCTGAGGTAAATTTCAAGGTACAGAATCTTAAAGTCCAAAGGGATGTCCTCGAAGATGTCCTGTAAAGTATTGTGTACCGCCTTCCAAAAGTGTTTAATGATGGGACAGTCCCAGAAGATGTGATAATGGTTTGGCGCTTTGGTGTCCACATTTTCTCCAGCATTCAGGAGTGGTATCGCTATAGTGAGATGTCTGAGATGGTGTAATGAAATATCTTGTGTAATTTTCCAGTTAAACTCCTCGCCAGCTCATTGAACTGGTACATTTCATTGGTACCCCATATTAATGTCCATTCTTCCTCAGAAATATCTATCCCAGATTCCTTTTCCCATTTTGCTTTAATGCAGTGGTTCCCAAAGTGGGGGGTAATTGTATTTACAAATTATTTAATATATTTTTATTTTATATATATTTTATTATTGCTATTTTTAATGTTCAATGCTAGCTATTTAAACCACATGGCAGAATCATCTGTACATGACGCCTAGATACAGCTTGATGCAGATATAATGTCCCTCGCCTGCCCATAAAAAGCTTGTATTCCCATGGAAACGCCTCCACCTTCAATGTGTTCGAATTGTACAAGCCCAAACTCGGATATTCTCTTCTCAGCTCGGCTCTGGTTAATGGATTCCCACTTTGATAACACGAGGCGGAGCAGCTTGGGATGTTATGTGGATTACTAGCCCCTGCAGGGTTCGTACGGTCATGAGAAAACCTGGAAAAAGTCATGGAATTTTAAAATTATCATTTCCAGGGGCCTGGAAAAGTCATGGAAAAAAACTTAAATCACAAAAAGTTTTGGAAAAGTCATGGAAATTTGTTATATTCACTTGTTCATTTACATCGAGTTTGAAATAATGTGTATGCTTTTTGTAGGAAAAGAAAGACTCAAAATATAAGACGGCGACGCTTCTCATACTGACGGAGCAACCTTTCTTTTTTTCCCCAAGCCACAGCTGTAAGTGAACGCACCTTAACTGGAGTAAAGTTTGACGGCCATAATCGGGAAGCAAATGTTTATTCTTAAATAAAACTGTGTCTCTTTAGTCATTTGTTTCATTAAATGTATAGGCCTACTGTATGCTTTGGAATTCACATTGTTTAAATACTAAATGTTCTTACTTTTTTCATGTATAAACCGAGATTTCAGTTTGGTCATGGAAATGTGGTTTAAAGTCGGAAAAGTCCTGGAAATCCATCGGTCAACATGTGTGTAAGAACCCTGCCCCCAATCTGTTCTCCAGGTAATACCCAGGCCCAGTGGTCAGAGGAGGCCTCCATGTTATTCAGGGGAAACCACGTGGAGAATCGCGCTGGTGGCCCAGAGAGAAAGAGGGTGGACAGAAGGCGTGTCCGAGGTCACCGCTCAGCTGTGGCAATGCAGGTTGACCGTTTACCTGGTGGACACCACGACGACGAGGAGAAGGACCTTTTGGATTCACAGCATGATGGCAGACATCAGTGCAGCGTAGCTGTCTTCCCAGCCTAGGATGTCTTCTCAAAAGCAAGTTGGTAAATGAATCGGCAACATGCTTTTCATTTAGTAGAAATGGTGAAAGTGCACGGCTGACGCCAAACGCTACTTTCTCTGCTTTTTGGATTATTCTTTCTCCCAAGGAAGGCCGTAAAGACGCCTTTTTTCATTTCTTTTTTGGGGTCATATAGAAATATGCAAGTTTTTTTTTGGCAAGTTAATTTGCTTTCTTTATTAATGAGGAATAAAAGATACCCTCTACGCTCCAAATGTTGCTCTTCCAGTCTTCAAGTTGTTACACAAGCAGAACTCTTTATTCATCAAACGCGTTGCTGCTTAAGCCACTCGTGTGTTGCATGCTTTGTTTTTCTTTTTTTTTTCTATTCTATATTCTCCCATCTAATGTGCTTTTTGTTTGCTGTGCATTATGCATGCTGTGGTGTGGCTCATAATGCACTTCATTTTATGTGTGTATGTATGTTCTTTTACATGAATACAATTTGTATTACTTACTGCATGACGGTAGTATATGTGAAAACATTGTTTAAAACTTCACTGAACATCTTTTTTGATAACTCAATGTTTTTTGGCTAAATGCATATGTTGTAATATTTGGAGTGCTCTTCAACATGAAAAGTTGTTCACAAGGTTTTGTCTAATTAAACCGTGAAGTCAAAAGAAGGGGTGTACTTTGACTGGAGGTGTTGACTATTTTTTAAAGTGTGTTAGGCCAGTGGGCGCGGTGGTACTTACAGGGGGTCATGGCGGTTTCATCACCAACCCACACACACAGACGCACACATACACCGGTAAAACAATATAAAATAACCAACGTGACATGCACTGTGTTCCAACCACGCCACCCAGAGCGGCTCATGCGTCACAGACCGACTGTGGAAAAAACCCG
>JAYMGU010000129.1:0-23231 GCA_036178185.1 Liparis tanakae
AACAATTTAATAAGCCACGCCTCGTGTATGTACCTTCATTTAGCTGATAGTTGGCATTGTAGTTTAATTTGAGTCAAACCCACATACTCCTGCTGCAGACATAGAGCACCAAATCAAAATAGATTATTTACTTTTGTGTGAGTAACATTTGCAAACACCTACAGCAACTAAAGTGAGAGCCTCAGACAGACGAGCAAAGTCACAAATTATTTAGGAGACGGAATGATTCATTGTTGCTTTTGGCTCTTTCGTAGCATTTATTGACACTGTAGCCAAACCTGCAATGATGCTATTTTCCTTTTTCTGAGAAAATACTTTACTCAGTGTAAGTAACAGAAATGATAAAAAACAATACCCAAGCTTTAATAAAATTAATGATAATTGATTTGCAAATAATACCCCTTAATATGATATTTCGACCCACAATCCTGACAGTGAGTTCCGGCAGGCGACAGAAGCAGTTGTTGGTCACTGAACGGGATCATAAAAAAAGGATACGTTGCCCATTCCTCTTGAGGGACGGAAACAAACGTTTCGTTCTCCGCTGTTGAATTCCTTCTTCCAATCTAAGGTGGTTTCCTTCAACAAAGCCTGACGTACAACATAAAACAATTACACATTGGGGTTGGTGGAAAAGGGAGTTATTGATGCAGAAAATTGATTTTTGTAATGAAAGGTAATTGAAACAAGTCGCTTTGCAGATTGTCTCCAGCAATGATTATAAACAAGCTCACGTCGCTTTGTGTTTTTCTGTATATGAGTGTGTGGCTTAATGGGTGTGACTCCATTATTTACTGTGAATCTATTAATATCTCTGAATGTATTACGTATAATATTTAATGCTGCATGTACCTTTAAATAGCAGTGTGTGTGTGTGTGTGGGTGGGGGGTTAGGGGCTAGTCCACAAAACCTACACACACATTATAGAATCTGCCAAATCATAATGATCCACTGTTTCGTATGATAGGCATTGCACTGTAAACATAAGCTTTATCCGCACAGCTCAGAATCATTCTGCGCTTCATTGGCACTGTGGGTGTTTGTTTGTGTGGATGGATGTGTGTGTGTGTGTGTGTGTGTGTGTGTGTGTGTGTGTGTGTTTGTGTGTGTGTGCATGTGTGTGTGTGTGTGTGTCTGTATGCCATCATAGATGGATTCAGGTATAAACAGCTGGTCCGCTTCAACTGCGTATTTAGAGCTAGACATTAATAGTCTCATTAATTCTGATCGACTTATTTTTGACTTTGAACACTCCAGCACATTCACCACTGATTCTCTACTCATGCTTCATTATCTCACTCTTTTCTACCAGATTTCACCTTAACACATAACCTCTCTAAGGCAACTTTCACTAAAAGTGATTCAAGGTCAGTTTCTTGACTGGAGGAAATGTGTTTCAAGAGTAGGATTCTATTGCTATGTTTACTCATATTGTGGCAGGCAGCTGTTTCAGCAAACATCTCTGTTAAACCCAGTGCACCCTCTGCTCAGCATTTAGCAAAAGAGACCAATATGTTTCTCTGGGGGTGGAAACCAAGAGACCAGCTTGCGATGGCATAGCCTCATTTAAAGTGTGGAAGGGGGGCAATGACACCTTCCCCACTTCCGTCCAATTTTCAGCACCCTTATTAAAGTTTCGCGGCTGCCTCTTGAACGGTTGTGACATTATCGCGGTGACTATCTGTCCACAGCCAGATAGAAATATAGACACCTGGCAAAGAGCTGAAAGCTGCATCTGTCGTAGTTCCCGCTCCAGTTGGTGTCTCCAGGACGACATTTTGGCGTGATGACGAACACACAGACTTACGAGGTGAAAACAATGCCAGCGTTGCTGTTGTGGCTGGTAACGAGATTAACCAGAGGAGAGGCCATTATTTGCATTTGTCGACCAGAAACACAACTCCAAATAAATGTTAATGTGTGCTGAATGCGAAAATAGGAAACCATTTCAGTTGAATATATTCATTTTCAGCTGAATATATTCAGCTGAAATGATGCCAATGTGGCCAAAACAAAAGTATAGCTGTTTTAATGCTTAATCAATTGAAGCTTAAAAACACAACCTCTCTTGGTAATGTCAATTAATATTATTATTTGTTTAAATTAATCCTATTTCTACGTTGCTTTGACTGACATTTGAAGCGCTAAAGGTCTATGGTTGTCGATAGGGTTTATTATTGAGACCTACAGGGATTCTTGAAAGAGCAAAGTAATGATTCATATTAAAATTATAGATTGGTCTGTGTGGAGTTTTTCTACTTTTCTTTCTTACCTAAAGTCAGAAAAACACTTGGGATGTTATCTTTTTATGCCACTGCAACTGTGTTTAAAAGTGAGCAAACTCACCCATTATTCCTTTAAAATCAGGGACACAATATAGATGCATGAGCTTTTCTAAGTCAGGATAAGCAGGAAAGAAATACAATTATGTTACCGTACTTCCATTCTCCCACAACGTAAATACTGATGTAATTACCTCAGCACCTCTTTTGTTCTCAGTCTTCTTCTCTTTTCTCCTGCAGACAGCAACTTCATCCTGGCTAATGCACAGGTGTTGAAGGGCTTTCCATCGTCTACTGCTCTGATGGCTTCTGCGAGCTCACAGGCTTCTCCCGGGCTGAGGTTATGCAGAAGAGCTGTGCCTGTAAGTTCCTGTTCGGGCCGGAGACCAGCGAAAGCATCATCCTCAGCATTGACGACGCCCTGGAGGAGCGAAAGGAGTTTAAAGATGAGACCATGTTCTACAAAAAGACAGGTAAGCAGTGGAAACACACTTCAGCTTTTAATTGTCGAATTGGTTGATTTGATGTCAACGTGTTGCTGCTATCTGGTGCTCATATCTAGTCACTTTAGCATAAACACAGACTATGTCTTCCTGTTACCAATTAAGTGTTGAACCCAAGTAGACAGGCACAGAAAGCCATTAGAGGACACACAGACACAGGGGTTATCAAATTGGACTTTGCTTGTGAATGTTCATAAATGAATGGCAGTTCTCCGTGGCTATTTCTGGAGAAGCCACATTTAAATTTTCTGAGAGGGACCCACGGATAAATGAAGTAATGGCTGGATTAATGGGAGTATAACTTTTTTATTGGCTCATTCTCATTAAAAGGATTACACAAAGCAATCAGTCACATAAGTCCTCCAGTTATCATTTAGAGTTGACACACATTAAACTTGCATGGCTATCAGCTCATGACTCCGAACTAAGTCTCCTTTGATTACACTGAGCCGTGGTGCGGTTTGGCTCACTGATTAGCCAGCTGGCCGGAAAACAAAATGATGCCGAAAATAATGAGCACATCTCGCATCAGTGGATCCGTGTTTGCTGTGATGTGGGATGGTGCCATGGACCCTTGTGTGTCTGTTATCGTTTCCTTCACATTTATGCTTTATGTTCTTGCAGTTATGTTGTGTTTGTTTAACCACGACAGGCAGCGCTGCTGTGTGTTGGGGAGTGTCTCTGCAGCTGCAGTCTCAAATCAAGAGAAACCAGTTGTTTGTCAAACAGTATCAACATTGCAAGCTTTCTCATTTCTGCACAGACAAGGATTGAGATCTAAAGTTCATTCATGGTTTTGGAAATATGTCTTTCACTACTGGTCCATTCAGCATTCAGTCGCTGCTCTGCATCTGTTGATCATTTCTAACGGAAGTTACTCTTACTATTCAATCTCAGTGACTGAATGCAGTACGTGTACCCCTGGAGGTACGTGAAGGCACACAAAATAATAATAATAAAAATTAGAATAAATTCTAAAACCCTTTCAGAATAATTATTTAATAAATATTCAATAACATATAAGTATGTTTATAAACTGTATTTTATATATTATTTTTTAAATCGGATACAAAAATGCTTTTGGGCTGGTTTGAGAGTACTTGGCTGATAAAATATTTCAACAGGGGGTACACTGAAAAAAGGTTGTGAACCACTGGTCTACGTCACTCTGTCTCATGCCCCTACCCCCCTCTCTCACAAACGCGCACAAACTTACACATGCACACACACACGTGCAGATCTCCATTTCCATTCTGTTCTCTTTCGTCGTTTCTTTTCTTCTCCCCCTGCCTCTCTTTTCACCCACATGCCGATCTTCCTCTCTTCCTTCCCTGCCTCTTTATGTTGTCTCATCCCTCTCTTTCCGGTCGTCACAGCGGAGTCCTGGAAGTAAATGTAGCTGACGTGGTTTGTCCTCCGTGTGTCAGCCTGAGCAATCAGCAACGCTCTCTCTCTCTCGCTGCATGCTCGATCGTGTTGCCTTGTCTCGCTGGTGTGCAGACATTCACGCACGCACACGCACACTCACCCCAAGCACACACATACACGCGCGCACACACACACGCGCAAACGCTGTGATTGAGTAGTCATCACCAGGCAAGAAAGACGTAGTGAGTGGGTGTGAGGAAAGAACTCCGTGGGAAATCCTTGTAATCAGCCGATTACTTCTAGTCTCTGAATAGCAAAGAATGAAAAGATAGACAATGAGCGCTGCTCTGAAGACATCCATCTTGACAAAATATATGTAAGTATAATCTCATTATTTGAGGGTAAAGGAGAGACAAATATTAGCTGGCCTTTAAATAAAAAAAATACTTAAATAAACAAACTATCAAAGAGGAAACATGGACAAAATATCCCACATCTGATAAAACTATAAGGAACAAAACACTAGTGACACTATGGTGCAAATGACACATGCAGCATGATGCCCATTGCACTGAATCTCAACCCCCAGAGACTAAATGAAGGAGAACAGAAGTCCGATCATGTTGTTTCCCAAATGAAGGTGTATCATGTCAAATGTGGGGAATACATTAGGGAATAAGCATTCATGTTTGAACATATGCCTTTACGCTGACAGATGCTTGACTATGTTCATTGTTCAAGTCGCTTTATTGAGCTCGGTGGAAGCCAAGATAAAGAGAGCTTCAACATGCTTAAAGATGTAAACATGCTCCATGGAGTAGAGGGGAACTGCAGTGTTAATTAGTTGGAATGCTTCAGCAGTCCAACTCTTGTTCTTGTAATCTTTATTTAAACTTTTTATTATTCTTCTATTTCTTCCGTACCTTTTTCGTCCCTCTTCTACTCCTTCATATATTCAGCTATTTAAACAATTCAAATATTAAAAAATTCAGCTTCTTCAGACTTGGAATGGCATTACTTTTCATATTTCAAATGTTTCAAATGTTTTATATTTAAATACTTTTATGTCATTTTAAATTCATCAGTTCCTATGGAGAAAATCTTCAATTTTAAAAGCTTACAGTATCTTCATACTTTCAGCAAATTCAGCAATTTAATTTTTCATATGTTCAGATAGCCTTCAGCTATTACTGTATATTTTCAAATATTTTTATCTTTTCAAATTTTCAAATTATTAATTTTTTTAGGAATAAATAATGAATGGGATCCAATGAGAGAACTCTTCAAATCCGCTTTCAACTTGTTCAACTTAAAAAGCTTACCATATCGGCATACATTCAGCTAAAGACACAATTCCACTTTTAAAATGTTGACAGAGGTGTTAGCTATAACTTTATAATTCATATTCTGTTCATATCTCGTATAGTTATTTAATTGTTATTATTTTAGTTTGATGTTTTTCCGCTCCTCCTAGGAGCTTACAATGGATGTGTGTTAAGTCTAGAGCTGTGACGTCATGGCTAGAGGACAGCTGCGTCAGGATCAAGGAAATTATTTTGTAAATCGCTACTACGGCCACAATTCTTACTCTTTAGACATATTTTGTTGATAAAGTAGTAGGAATATTGTGCTTGTCATAGAAATGTGACTGTGGAATCCAACAGTTTCCCAGATGTCTCGCGAGAAGCCTTTACGAGGGGAGAAGTCCACTTTTCTGCTCAGTCATCGCCATTGTAATTCTGAGCGCCTTTCAACTTTTTTGAAGCAAACAGGAGCATTTTCTGAACTGCGACTATACCCTCATTTCTTAACCTAAAAATATTTAAGGAGATGTCAACGTTCACACAAGCCTTGAGCTTCTCCTAATGTAGACGTTTTTTAGGTGAGAGTTATGGTTCTCTTCAAATCCAAATCTTCTGACGGGTTGCTTTCATCAGATTCTCAGCTGTCTGTCTCTTATTTTCAGTTATTTTCAGTTAGTGGGGCAGCTAACAGCATTTTTTGATGAAGAATCGTTCAAATGTGGATACAAGCACCAAAATTACTCTATGGATTCTGCTCTTCCAATAAAGAACGTTAGGCCAATAAAAAAAGCTCATGGGCTCATTCCATTCGGTCAGGCGGCCATTTTATTTCCGCCATTATTAAAATATGCTTTTCCATGATATCTCCTGAAAAAAACATCAAAGCACATATAAGATAATGTCAACCCCTATGTTTTGATGGTCAAGGATTGCAATGATACCATAGACGGCATCATTGAATGCTTTGTGTTATTCATGGCCACCATTTGCCTTCCTCCATAACCAAATTCTGTATTTTTGCGTCATATCTCTTCAGCCAAACACAATAAATGAAAAGTGGTAATATCTACCCCTATGTTTTGATGGTCAAGGATTACAATGATACCATACACAACACCATGCACTTTATACACTGACCAACGGTTTGTGCGTGTGTGTGGCAGATGCGACGCATTATCTATATATGGAGAGATATTAGAGATATTTCATATTTAAGTTATTTTCAGCTATTTTCATTTATTCATTTCATATTTCAATTATTTTCAGTTATTCATTTCTATTTCAGCTATTTCCAGATATTGTCAGTTATTTTCAGTTATTCATTTCATATTTCAGCTATTTCCAGATGTTTTCAGTTATTCATTTCCTATTTCAGCTATTTCCAGATGTTTTCAGTTATTCATTTCCTATTTCAGCTATTTCCAGATATTGTCAGTTATTTTCAGTTATTTTCAGTTATTCATTTCATATTTCAGATATTTCCAGCTTTTATTTCCAGTTATTTTCATTTATTCATTTCATATTTCAATTATTTTTCAGTTATTTATTTCCTATTTCAGCTATTTCCAGATATTGTCAGTTATTTTCAGTTATTCATTTCATATTTCAGCTATTTCCGGATGTTTTCAGTTATTTTCAGTTATTTTCAGTTATTCATTTCATATTTCAAATATGTCCAAACATTTTAGCTTATTCATTTCATATTTCAGGTATTTTCAAACCTATTTCCGCTATTTTTAGACATTTTCAACTATTTCCAAACCTATTTCAGCTATTTTAAAACCTTTTTCAGCTATTTATTTTTTATTTTTCAGCTTCAAGCTTTCAAATGTTAAGCATTCCAACGCATTTTCAGAAGGAAATGCTCTTTCTAGTTAGTTGGAATGCCTCAGCAGTCCAACTCTTGTTCTTGTAATCTTTATTTAAACTTATTATTATTCTTCTATTTCTTCCTCAGACCTTTTTCGTCCCTCTTCTACTCCTTCATATATTCAGCTATTTAAACAATTCAAATATTAAAAATTCAGCTTCTTCAGACTTAGAATGGCATTACTTTTCATCTTCCAAATGTTTCAACTTTCTATATACTTAAATCCTTTTATGTTATTTTAAATTCATCAGTTCCTATGGAGAAAATCTTCATTTTTAAAAAGCTTACAGTATCTTCATATTTTCACCAAATTCAGCAATTAAATGTTTTCATATGTTCAGATAGCCTTCAGCTATTACTGTATATTTTCAAATATTTTTATCTTTTCAAATTTTCAAATTATTAATTTTTTAGGAATAAATAATGAATGGGATCCAATGAGAGAAATCTTCAAATCCGCTTCAACTTGTTCAACTTTAAAAGCTTACCATATCGGCATACATTCAGCTAAAGACACAATTCCACTTTTAAAATGTTGACAAAGGTGTGAGCTATAACTTTATAATTCATATTCTGTTCATATCTTGTATAGTTATTTAATTGTTATTATTTTAGTTTGATGTGTTTATCCGCTCCTCCAAGGAGCTTACAATGGGTGTGTGGGGAAGTCTAGAGCTGTGACGTCATGGCTAGAGGGACAGCTGCGTCAGGATCAAGCGGAAATTATTTTGTAAATCGCGACTACGGCCACAATTCTTACTCTTTAGACATATTTTGTTGATAAAGTAATAGGGAATATGTGCTTGTCATAGAAATGTGACTGTGGAATCCAACAGTTTCCCAGATGTCTCATGCGAGAAGCCTTTACGAGGAGATGTCCACTTTTCTGCTCAGTCATCTCCATTGTAATTCTGAGCGCTTTTCAACTTTTTGAAGCAAACAGGAGCATTTTCTGAACTGCACTATATCTCATTTCTTAACCTAAAAAATATTTAAGGAGATGTCAACGTTCACACAAGCCTTGAGCTTCTCCTAATGTGGGCGTTTTAGGGTGAGAGTTATGGTTCTCTTTCAAATCCAAATGTTCTGACGGGTTGCTTTCATCAGATTCTCAGCTGTCTGTCTCTTTATTTTCAGTTATTTTCAGTTAGTGGGGCAGCTAACAGCATTTTTGATGAAGAATCGTTCAAATGTGGATGCAAGCACCAAAATTAGGCTATGGAGTCTGCTCTTGCAATAAGAACGTTAGCCAACGCAAAAAAAGCTAGTCATGTCGCGTGGCACCCATTTTATTTCCGCCATTATTAAAATATGTTTTCCATGATATCTCCTGAAAAAACATCAAAGCACATATAAGATAATGTCAACCCCTATGTTTTGATGGTCAAGGATTGCAATGATACCCTCGACGGCATCTTTCAATCCTTTGTCTTATCCATCGCCACCTTTTTGCCTTTCCCCATAACCAAATTCTGTATTTTAAGGCCATATCTCTTCAGCCAAACACAATAAATGAAAAGTGGTAATATCTACCCTATGTTTTGATGGTCAAGGATTACAATGATACCATACACAACACCATGCACTTTATACACTGACCAACGGTTTGTGCGTGTGTGTCACGCTAGCGCCAACGTGTCTATATATGGAGAGATATTAGAGATATTTCATATTTAAGTCATTTTCAGCTATTTTCATTTATTCATTTCATATTTCAATTATTTTCAGTTATTCATTTCCTATTTCAGCTATTTCCAGATATTGTCATTTATTTTCAGTTATTTTCAGTTATTCATTTCATATTTCAGCTATTTCCAGATGTTTTCAGTTATTCATTTCCTATTTCAGCTATTTCCAGATATTGTCAGTTATTTTCAGTTATTTTCAGGTATTCATTTCATATTTCAGCTATTTCCGGATGTTTTCAGTTATTCATTTCATATTTCAGATATTTCCAGCTATTTTCAGTTATTTTCAGTTATTCATTTCATATTTCAAATATTTCCAGACATTTTAACTTATTCATTTCATATTTTAGCTATTTTCAGCTATTTTCAAACCTATTTCGCTATTTTAGACATTTTCAACAATTTCCAAACCTATTTCAGCTATTTTAAAACCTTTTTTCAGCTATTTATTTTTTATTTTCAGCTTCAAGCTTTCAAATGTTAAGCATTCCAACGCATTTTCAGAAGGAAATGCTCTTTCTAGTTAAACTTTTTTTCTATTTTCTTCCGACCTTTTTTGTCCCTCTTCTACTCCTTCATATATTCAGCTATTTAAACCATTCAAATATTTAAAAATTCAGCTTCTTCAGACTTAGAATGGCATTACTTTTCATGTTTCAAATATTTCAAATTTGTATATATTTAAATACTTTTATGTTATTTTAAATTCATCAGTTCCTATGGAGAAAATCTTCAATTTTAAAAAAGCTTACAGTATCTTCATATTTTCAGCAAATTCAGCAATTCATTTTTTCCTATGTTCAGATAGCCTTCAGCTATTATTGTATATTTTCAAATATTTTTATCTTTTCAAATTTTCAAATTATTAATTTTTTATGGAATAAATAATGAATGGGATCCAATTAGAAATCTTCAAATCCGCTTCAACTTGTTCAACTTTAAAGCTTACTATATCGGCATACATTCAGCTAAATACACAATTCCACGTTTAAAATGTTGACACATGTGTCAGCTATAACTTTGTAATGCATCTTCCTTTCATTTCTTGTATAGTTATTTAATTGTTATTATTTTAGTTTTATGTGTTTTTCCGCTCCTCCTGGCATTTACAATGGGTGTGTGTGTGGAAATCTAGAGCTGTGATGTCATCGCTAGAGTGCAGCGCTGCTTTAGAATCTCTTGGAAAAAAAGATTTGTTTATCGGCACTACGGCCACAATTCTTACTCTATAGACATAATGTTGTGATAAAGTAGTAGGGAATCTTGTGCTTGTCGTAGACATGTGACTGTGGATCCAACAGTTTCCCAGATTTCTCGAGAGAAGCCTTAACGAGGGAGAAGTCCGGCTTTCTACAGTCATCTCCATTATAATTCTGGAGCTTTTTCAACTTTTTGAAGCAAACGGGAGCATTTTCTAAACCGACTTAACTCTCATTTCTTAACCTAAAAAATATTTAAGGACATTTAAACGTTCACAAAAGCCTTGTGCTTCTCAAAATCACGTTACTTTTGCGATTGGAGTTATGGTATTCTGTCAAGTTCTGAAGATTCACAGGGTGTTTTTGAAGAAATCCAAAGGAAATTCTGCCTTCAGGAGCTGCGCAGCTGATCCTCGTTAACAATCAACAGGAGGGACACAAGGAGCAGCCTCTGTCCCGATGTTTATCAACACGGAGGCGCCAGACAACAGCAAACTGACCTCAATAATACATCTCACTACTTTTAATACAGAAATGAGGAGAAATAGGTCACATTTAACTTCACAGACAGATGAATAGTATTAGCGCGTTCGGCTCAATCTTTCCTCTCTATTGATTCTACTATTTTGGTGTTTTATTTGACAGGGTTTAACAAATGCTTTTGTAGGAAAACAAATCCATATGTTCAGATGTTTAAGCTATGTTCAGCCTATTTCAGCTGTTGGCAGCTATTTTAAGCTATGTACAACTTGAAGAAAACACAAATTTCAGCTAATTTCAGACATGTTCAGCTATTTCCAGACATTTTCAGTTATTCATTTCATATTTAAGTTATTTCCAGCTATTTTCAGTCATTCATTTCATATTTCAGCTATTTCCAGACATTTTCACTTATTCATTTAATATTTCAGCTATTTCCAGATATTTTCAGTTATTCATTTCATATTTCATCTATTTCCAGACATTTTCAGTTATTCATTTCATATTTCAGCTTATTTTCACCTATTTATTTCAGCTATTTACAGACATTTTCAATTATTCATTTAATATTTCAGCTATTTTCAGAAATTTTCAGCTGTTTTCAAACCTTTCTCAGCAATTCAATTTTTATTTTTCAGCTTCAAACTTTCAGCATTCCAATGCATTTTCAGCAGGAAATGCATTTTCTAGTATTAAATATTGATTTGCAGTATGGACAAGAAGTATGATGAACAGCATCATAATATGACATTTTTCAAAACATAATCTGTTACCTTTCAATCTTTCTGATAAATCACACGGACAAAAGTGATACAATAATGACCTCAAGCACTCAAACACACGGTGCGGAAACACACACGCCGACCTGCCGTTCATCTGAACAGCAATCCATTTGGGACAGGACCTCAGAGATGGGTTCATCGTTGGCTGAGCCTGGGGAACAATGACATGGTCTATTTCAGGATCTGCTTCTTACCAACAACCTCAAACTTTAGGCTTACTAATAAGTCTGGGGATCAAAACTCTTCTACACACAAGTGGAGAATGTAATCAGAGATGGTGTTTAAACACTTTAATAAGAGTGTTTCTCCATTTCAGCTGTGCTGTTCTGGTGCCTGCTGGACATCGTGCCCATTAAGAATGAGAAGGGAGACGTGGTGCTCTTTCTGGCTTCCTTTAAGGACATCACTGATACTAAAGCCAAAACCATCCAAGAGGACAAGAAGGAAGGTCAGTGTGTGAATGCATGTCTTGTGGAAGATGGGTTGTTGTTGTTGAATGGAGTCTAATGCTCCAGACTAACAGTTCAGCTCCACACCTTCCTTTTTGTTATCAGTTGTTTCATCCTTTCTCACTAACTATCATGTCATTCCAGATCCTGCTTTCCATCTTGTCAGCCCAACTCCCTCACCTGCCTCTGGTCATGCCCACCTCATCAATCCTCATTCCTTCACCTGGTCTTCATGCCCGTCTCACCTGTAGCCCATTCCTCGTTAGTCCATGTCTACTTAGGTTCCCTCACTTGCGCTTGTCCCTGCCAGATTGTCTTGTGTTTCCAGCCCAAGTCCTCACACGTTATTTGAGTCAAGATATTTCGTAGTGTTCTGGTCTGAATCATGTTCTAAGTAAAGATAATTATTTGCAGTGCTGTCTCTGGAATTGTGCTTTTGGGTCCACTCTAATAGCTCTGTGACATTACAATCTGGCTGAGGACAAGCGCAAGTGAGGGAACCTAAGTAGACAGGGCTAATGAGGAATGGGCAACAGGTGAGACGGGCATGAAGACCAGGTGAAGGTAATGAGGACTAACGAGGAGTGACCAGAGGCAGGTGAAGGGAGTTGGACTGACGAGATGGGAAGCAGGATCTGGAACGACGTGATAGTTAGTGAGACAGGATGAAAACAACTAATAACAAAAAGGAAGGTGTGGAGCTGAACTGTTAGACAGACGAGAGAGGGAAGGTCAACTCATTATCAAAGCTCTCCAATGTTTACTCTTTTGTTTTAGGCTGTGTATTTTAGTTATATTAAGGCACGGTGCTACAAGGTTACAAATGTCGACACCTTTTCATATTGGACCACATTTCTAATGTAGTGCTGGCTATTGTGGACAAAATCAACCCTAAGTGTCTGTTGTATTACATCTGTATGGTTGCAACAGTGTTTGCCACAGGATTGTGTGAGACTGTGGTGGTTCGACCACTAAAAACATTTGTGAGCTTTTTATAGTTAAGTTCATCTATCTGGTGCACTTTGACAGCAGTAATTTAAAGGCTAGATCTGTATGATTAATACATTAAAGCATTGATAAATAATGTAAAATACCTTCCCTCTCCTGATCCAGAAATCGTTGGAATGTTGTTTATTTATAAGAATACAATCCTTTCATTCCCCAAAGTGATTGGAACACCTCAACATAACCAGAGAAAACACAAAGACAAATAACAAACATACCGCTGCTTTGTATGCAGTGGGTAAAGTATTGAAAGAGCCTTAAGCCTCCTACAGAGCAATATATGGGTGTATCTGTAGAGTCAGCAAACCTGACTTCTCTCATCTGCCTCCTGTGAGTTTTCCTAACTACTCTCATTACTGTAAAATAAGGGAGAGCAGACAGACCCTGGACATATGCAGACACTAGGACATCACTGGGTGTTTTCATGCACACCGAGGAAGCCTTTGAAGGATGGATAGACACCTCGGATGTGACCCAGTTAGCTCTCACAATGTGGGACTAAGTGTGCATAAGAGGAAACCCAGTCTCTGGCGTCAACAGTCCCATCTCTTTTAACCTTGTCTCCTCTCCTCACCTTGCTCTCTCCATCCTTTCCTCACGCGCCCTCTCTCTCAGCCACTTCTGTTTCTGATCCACGCTGCTTTGACAGTACATTCCCCACCTTTCCTACATGCCTACGGCCTCCCCTTATACACCCCTCCCCACCTGTTCGCCCCTCCTCTACCTCCCCGACAAGAGGGGCTATAAAAGTGGAGGGATATTCATTAGATCTAAAAAATAAGCGTCTCTGTGCTCCTGCTGTGCCTGTCCCCCAAGGCTGCGCCTGTTATGGATGGGTCCTGTCTGTTCGCCTAGTCTGGGGTCCCACACACTTTCCAAAGGACACTCAAACGCAGTTACCACTTCTTTTCTCCAGCTTTGTTATTAACGTTTTTCCCCCTCAAGCCAATCTGGCCTTAGTCTTTTGCGGTGTGTTCAGAAAGGGGCCCAGGACCCGACAGCAATAAAGAGCCTTCTCTCATTACCCATCTGCTCAGTCTGAACACTTCACTCCTATAGCATCCAATTTATACAATACACTCTGAAGAAATACGCACACAAGCACACACAAAGCCACCTGAGTAGCAATCAACCATGGAGAATCTACTATCCTACACTTAAGTGCCTCTCTGCCCCAGTAGCAACTTATCAAATCTGAAAATTGCTCTGTTTATCTGGAGTTAGTGTTTTTACACAATAAACAATATTTATGGTTGAATAATGTAAAGCACAACAGTTAACCCGTGTTCTCTATACATATTCGAAGCAAATTCACTCCAGAATTTGTGCAATTTGCTCAGATACTACACATTCCTCCTGTTCAATATTCCTGTTTTTTCTAGATTCAGCGGGGGGGCATTATGTATTAGATCAACCGTAATGACTGATTCAGCCAACAGGAGTTAACATTGGGGGTAAAGTATTGCCGAGGATGTGCACTCACGTTTGTGTAATTGTGTGTGTTTACAGAGCGGCAACGGCAGGGTGAAAACAGGCTCTCATTTCAGCTCAGCTCGTCTGAGAAGAAGTACGGTGCTCTACCACATCTCTGGTCACCTCCACAGCCGAGAGAAGAGCAAGATTAAACTCAACAAGGTATCAACGGGCTCTTCAGACAACAGGGCAAGATGTAACAGGAAGTAACATGATCCTTCAGAAGTGGTTGTGGGTGGACGGTAACATAGGAAATGAGAAGATCAATGCTGCCATTGAAGCCTAATGGACACAATCAAAGGACAAAAGGGCAAAGACCTGCGGACAGATAGTGTGTGTTTAAGTGGAGAGGCGCTCATGTCAACAAAGGGTGTCCCACTGGCTGATGCTCTTTGTCACAGAGAACATTCAATGAGCAAGAACAGCAATTATTTGTAGCGTTAATCATAACAAGCCAAATATATGTGTGACCATAAGCAGAAAAATATATATTCATTAGGACAAAAGACAAATGTCTCACAAAAGTCATGATTTTAAGACACAATGGGTTCAGCTAGTTTTACTATAATGTCTTTTAGCTCTCACTAACCGTTAGTGTAATGCATCCTTTCATGTTCAGAGCCAGAAGTTTAAACCTGAATGATTATTGGCCACTTGGAGGTGCACAACAAGCTTTAAACTAAATTAATATGACAAACTCGTTAGGAAATAACCAACTTTAGGATTCATTTAGAGTCAAGCTGTCAAATGAGAAAGGTCCAATAAAAAACTTCATCTGAATAGATTTACCACCTGGTTGCATATAGAAAGCTGGTTTATTTCTTTTTAATGATACATCTTGTCTACTAGCCTTCGATGGCTGCATGATGGGGTTGGACCAACAAAACATAGTAAGTGGAGGTAACTTGCTGCTACTTTTATCGCCTCCTGTTCTCTTATCCTGTGCAGAATGTGTTTGGGGATCCGGGCTCTGCCACAGTATAAAGTAGCAGTTGCCAAGAAATCCAAATTCATCTTACTCCACTACAGCACGTTCAAAGCTGGTTGGGATTGGCTGATTCTACTCGCCACCTTCTACGTCGCCGTGACGGTGCCCTACAATGTGTGCTTCATTGGCGATGATGATGACCTGACCCGTAGCACGACCGTCAGCGACATCAAGCCAGTGGGAGATACTGTTCATCATAGGTTAGTTTCAGATTTGAAGAGAGTCAGGAACTAGCTATTCAATCTAATTTAAGCACAATATATAGAAATAACAAACCCCACCTCCATTTGTCTTTCTCGCCAGACATTGTTTTTAATTTTCGCGACGAAGTTATGTCAGCAAATCGGGCCAGGTGATCTTTGACGCTCGGCAGATCTGCATCCATTACCTGACCACGTGGTTCATCATCGACCTGGTGGCCGCGCTGCCCTTTGACCTGCTCTACGCCTTCAAAGTCAGCGTGGTAAGTAACAATGTGCTTAATGCAGTCAGCTACTATACATCCACATTGTTGATTTAATACTTCTTTGGGTCTAACTTTTATTCAATAAAAGTTATAAATCATATAAATCAAACAATATTATATATTCAATTTAAATGTTCTGCAAAAAATGTCAAAAGAAACGTAAATATATGGATACACATTTATGGAATGACTCATGATTGATGGATTGCCCAGTAACCATCTCTAATCCCCGTCTAGTGAACCATTATTAAGTGCAACACCTCCAGCACATTTGCACATTTCCTGAGAATAGATTGAATGGTTTCCAGCGCTGCTCAAGCAACTCTTTTTTTCTGTGTATTGATTCCACAAACTGTTCAAGGGCTGGAAAACAATCTAACCAGCATCATTAAAACCTGTTTTCTTTGCTCCTTGAATGCATGGCCCCCTTAAGAGTACTTGAATTGAGGAAGAAAAAGAGAGCTGGAGCATTGAGGTTGACGTTCTTGTCTTGTCCGAGGTCCAATGATACCACCAACTGCACAATCAGGGGTATTGATGGGTTACTTATGGAAGTTTTTGCTTGCCAACCTCTACGGTAGTTAAGGTAAATAGATTCTACTCACTCATTTACTTCACTGTGAGTCAAAATGTCCAATATATAGTATTATATCTGATACAATTGCTAGCAATCAAAGTTTGTTTATTATCATATTCTTCCTGGGATGCATATTAAAACACATATAGTGATAAATCAACACTAGGTGTGCAGAAAAAAATGCATCTAACAGTTACACTAATAGAAATTAACTTGACAAAATGTAATTTGGACCTGACATCCCGATGATACATATGATATAAATCATACAAACAACAGCATCAAGTTGACAAAGACTAAAAGGAACAACCTCTCTTTTCTGAAGTTGTTTTAAATTACGTGTTAAAACGAGCAGTTTTAACAAATCAGTTGAGGGACTGGATTAATACATTACTCCAATATGTGTTTAAGTTCATGCCTTCCTGAAATGCGTCTCATGAAAAATAGTTACGTAGTTACATGTGTGTGCAAAATGCGTGGGAAAACAAAAATATAACCTAATTTAGTAACAGAAACAAAAAAAAGCAGGAATTATTGTATTGGTGAGGTGGTCACAGGGCCAGCTGCTCCAGGCGCCTGTTTGATTCCAGGCACTGCTAATAGAAATAAAAATGCTTTGCCAGTCAGATGGGATTTGGGTGTAGAGCTGTACTGGGCCACGAGTTCCCCGCCACCAGGCAGAGCGCCAGTGGCCAGAAGCTGCTGAGTGTTCTGCGTGGGCGCTCTCTAAGGACGCAGCATTCAGACTGAAGTCCCCTTTGAGGACAGTAAACATCTTTTACCAAAATAAGCCAAGGGGCCCCAGCGCTGTGTCGATCTCCCCGGTGTGTCATATCTCTGTCGTCTTTGCTTTTTTCGACACTTTTCTTTTCCTTTATATATTTCCTGGATCGACCTCACCGTCAACTTTCTTCCTTTTTTGTGTCTCACTAAACATAGTGATAGGATCATTTGAATAAACATTTCCCTTTGAGAGAAAAAATAATTAAAAAAATAATATTAATATTTTATGTTTCATATTTAATTCATATTTATCTGCTTGTTGATTTTTCTGTTGGGCTAGTTCAAGGGTGCTGAAGTAATATGTTAAGGTACAACATTGCGAGTAAACAAAACAAAATAGGATGAAAATGTTAAAAAAATTATCAGTTACATTTCTCTAATTGGCTCGTAGTGAGGCTGCAGGGGCATCAATAATGAGCCTTTCTGTTAAGTCATGTTCACAAATATTTTTAAGAATTAACAAGCAGAGGAAAAGTAAGTCAACCAAGTAGCTAAATGTAAATGTCACACCTGATGTGAAGAAGACATGTGAGTGGCAGGGTGAGGTGGAAGTGGTAGTTTATGGAGATAGTAGCGGCGTATGTATTGTCGGGCTGCATTGCATTGTTTACTGCTCATGCTGTTGGAGGAGAATGGGATGTGGAGCAGCTCTTCTCTCCATAGGTGTTGATAGATGGAGGAGGAGATGGAGCTTCCCCAGGGCTCAGTGGGAGGCTTCATTACCCTCGTGCTGCACCAGTTCTCTATTTCTCACAGCCAGTGTGAAAACCCACCATAAAACATACTGGAGACACAGACACACAGGACTGTCCTCACCTCTCCTCCTCGTAGCTTGCTTAAACAACTGTCTAATTCTCTATCTCTCACACACATTTATTCTCTCCTCTTTTGTCATCCTTCTTTTGTTGCCTATATCAAACTTCCCTGTCTATTTATTTTTTGTTATTGCATTATATATTCCTTTTTCCTTCGTATTCCTCCCACTTTTTCAGTCTTCACGGGTCCAGTCACCACTCCTACACACACACCACACATGCAACACACATTGGCATAGTGTGTGTGTGTGTGTGTGTCCAGTGGGAATAGTCAATGGCAAGCCCCATATGATAGACTGTCGGTGGAGATTGCCTGCAGAGCAGCGGCACAATAGATGACATTCACATCACAGCTACAGTGGGAAAAGTATAAAAAGGAAACTTTTGGGAACATTGTGTGTCAGTCTAGCGAAGCGAAAGTATTACAGCTTGTTCGAGTGAAAGAACCAGTGAGCATAGACAGAAAATACTGTATGAGGATGGCGAGCATTGGAGATAGAATAACATTAAAACAAATGTAAAACACATCTACTGTTACTGCACACAACTGATTGCTCTATTTTGTGGTTTTATAATCAAGGACTCGTTATATCATCAAGAAATCTTTTATAATGTTGATGTATTTGCAAGCATTTATCGAGCTCTAATTATAGAATATGAGAGAATATGAGTAGCCAGTAATGCTGGAAGGATGTGAAGCATGGTTAAGAGCTTTTCACCACTTCGTGTTGGAGCAGTGTTAATAACTTGTGTGTGTTATCACTCTTCTCCTGAGATTAACTGTCTGTAAAATGGGGAGACGTTTGGCTCCTGCTCCTCACTTTTACAGTTTCTGTTTCACTCTATTCTTATCTTTGTATCCTCTGACTTTTTCCTTCAGCAGAACATCATCAATTCTCAAGAAATGACAAAGGAGTTGTGTAGTTGTGGTTCTTGATCTCTGAATACGACACATGTTGCCCTCAGGAACTATAGTTGTGGAGAGGAGGTGAAAAGAAAGAAAGAAATATGAAACTGGGGTTCAGTGTCTAGCTCAGGACACTTTAACATGCACCGATGGGAAGAGCGGCATCTAACCGCTACCTTGTGGTTTGGGACGAGCACTGATGACCCTTGATGACCCCATGACCCCATGAGCTACAGCCGACCCCCAAAGTCAATACTGTGTTTTCGTTGCACTTTCAATGTAGGCCTCACAAATGATGACCCTGTATAAGAAAACATCCTCTGAATAAGCTCACCTCGGTGCTTGACCTCTGTCCCCAGGTGTCCGTGGTCCACCTGTTGAAGACGGCACGCCTGCTCCGTTTGCTCGCGGCTGCTCCAGAAGATGGACCGCCACTCCCAGCACAGCACAGTTGCTGTGCGGTCCTGACGCTGCTAATGTCCATGTTCGCCTCTGCTGGCCCACTGGATGGCCTGCATCTGGTATATTATCGGCAAGATGGAGATGGAGGCCAACGCCTACAACTGGGATATCGGTGAGTGAAGGAAAATAATGACTAAAAAAACATTCACTTCATTGGTTGATGTTTGAAAACTAAATGAAGAAATGTGGTGTCCACAATATACATTCAGGAAACTAAAAGAAGAAGAAGAAGAAGAGATCAAAGTAATACAGACGGTGTCTATTTTACATCATTTGATCCGCACGTAGTAGCACGCTTCCTGTTAAGCAAAGGATGTCAGTTCCCCGTTGCTCAGCACACACTCACATGGAGACTGCTGAAGGAATGTGGCCATTCGCAGTCAAGTTGAGTCATGGCAGCTCAAGATGTCTTCAATGCGTCTTGTCGGCATTCACATTTGTGATCGTAATACCCAAGATCATTCATTAATTTTTAGTGTGAACAGGGTCTTTTTTAGCATCTGCTGATTCAGCACAAAACATGACACATACATGATGCTCGAGGAACGAGGGCCTTGCAGCATCAACCGTAGTGACAATGGACACTGAAAACCAGCAAAGGCTTCAGTTGACAGATTTTATCGAAGGCGGGGCTTAATCTCAGTCCTTCAGCAAGAGTGGCAGTTTTAAAAGTGATCTCAATTAGGCACTTATAGCATGTAGTGGTGTGCAGTTGTGTTTTACTTTATGCGTGCAGCAATGAAGCCCGACGAAGTGTTTCATCTCCATTGTTCCATCCAAGTAGATCTATTATCCAGCTGCTTTCCTGGATCTGCATTGAACTTGGTCAATACAAAGGAAAGACTAAATGATTCATGACTGAGGCTATAAAGATAACATGTGGTTTTTTGATTTGTCATATTTTGTTAGCACATAAAATGTAGGACAGCATTGTGTGTGTGTGTGTGTGTGTGTGTGTGTGTGTGTGTGTGTGTGTGTGTGTGTGTGTGTGTGTGTGTGTGTGTGTGTGTGTGGGTGTGTGGGTGTGTGTGTGTGTGTGTGTGTGTGTGTGCGCGCGTGGCATGATTCTTCGCGCAATTCCCCCTCAGCCTCCAGGACTCTCGTATAATGAGGCAGCCTCGGATGATCTCTGGTCAGTATTGATGAGCTGCACTGCTTGCAATTAACTCGCCCCAGTGCCTCCATAACTGGTTCCGGGTCAGCATTGACTGGTTCATGAGAACAATGCAGATTTTTCTCCACCAATTACTGCATTTCTGTGTCATGTAAAATAACTGGTCGGAGCATGGAGGCAGGAATTTAATGTGTTGTATCCTAAGTATGCATTTCTGATGCTGAACTGAGTGATGCAAGTCAGGCGGCTACGAGGGGTTTCTATGCAATTACACATTCATCAGTGTCTGCAGGAGAGTCTCCCTAGGATCGGCTGCATGTTCTGAACACTGCGTACTGACCAGTGTTCAGCTTCCTCAGTTCCTAAGCATCTGATCTGCTCCCACAATCCTTCATCTCTAGATGATGCACGGAGAAAACACTGCTCACTACAACTTCCATAACCCAGGAGGAAACAATGCCGTTAGCTTCGCCTGCATCTGTATGCTTCTATTGCAATGCGTTTAAGATGAACACCGCAGCTTTTTGTTAAAACAAAAACCATCATGTGGTGCATTTGGAGTGATATATTGGAGATGTTCAGGAGGCTACGAGATTGGAAACTTTGGAAGCTGGAAGGTTCTGTATAAAGACGCCTTTTTTATTGCTGTAAATACTCAGAACACATACACGTTTGTTTGCCTCTTAATGACCATACTCACTCTTGTGACCATGTTACTGGAAAAACACAACGAGAGTGGGCATTTGATGCCAGCTATAACCATCCATTTCTCTTTCTATCCATCATTATTCCCATTTAAAAACAGGATGGCTCCATGAGCTGGGAAGGCTCCGGAGATGCCGCATTTGCTGCCATAGGGCGGGCGTGAACGGACCGCAGCGGCCCCGCCCATCCGCAGGCGCTTCACATCGCCTCCTCTACTTTACCACCCTCAGCAGTCTGACCTGAAGCGTGGCTTCGCAACGTGGTCGGGCCAACACCGGCTAATTTCCGAGAAGATTTTTCTCTGTTTGCGTGATGCTACATAGAGGTACACAGAAAGCACACGTCAGCTGGCATGTTGAGTAGTGTTTTGAGATCACATTGAGGTCGGTCCACAGTGATGTGGGAAATGACGCCTTTGTGTATATTGAATTATACAGTGGAATTATATATTTACATAAACTGCTAATCCATGATATCTTGGTTTAAAGATTTAAAAAAAGAAACTAGAATGGGCGCATACCTTCAAGATATCACAAGATTGAATTATGAACAATTTGGCACTATTTTCACGCAAAACGGATGCCAATTAACCGAGATATCGTGAATTTACGTTTTTTCACCTCTTTCGTGACTCTTTGACCTTTTGACCTTGACCCAATCACTCCCCTAAAAACTAATCGAGTGTTCCTGGGTCATGACCAATCATCCCACCCAAGTTTCATAAGAATCGCTCAGTTTTGTTCTGGATTTAGACTTAATAAATAAACAAGTTTTTCACCTGTGACCTTGACTTTGACCTTTTGACCCAATCTCAACTCCCAAAGACTAATCGGATTTGTTCCTTGGGTCATGACCAATCATCCCACCAAGTTTCATAAGAATCGCCTCAGTTTTGTCTGACGATGAATAACGGATAAAACGGACAAACGGACAAACGGACAAACGGACGGACAAATTATATTCACAAAATAAATACATCACAAGTTAAAATATTACCTTCTGCATTTTCAATGCGAAGGTAAATATGACAGAATCAGATAAAAATAAAACGGTAGGATGTTTTTTTTTTCTTCCAGTGGCCGGTATATTAATACACAGACCTTTGGTGAAGATGGTCTGATCCAGTTAAAACTGATTGTTACTCTATGTTTGATTTTGGGGATGAATAGAAAACACCTGCATCGGGTTTTCCCTGTAGACACTGGTTCGGCTAAAAAGTGAAATGTCTCTTGGCTGCCTGGGGTAGTGGAAGTCATGGTGACGCAGACCACACATCCATGACACACACAACTGTGCCGCCTGGGCTTGTGTTCACGCCGCAAAATGAAAATCAACAAAAACATATTCATAGCAGAGCATAGGGTCAAATGCAATGGGTCATATGGAAGGAATTCTAGTAACTGTAAACAAGTAAAGAGGATAAATGGGCAAAGATTAATAACGGTGACTCTCTCGACGATGCTGCTGTCTGTGTTCAGATGTGTACAATGTACCTGTGGCGCAGCTGGAAAGTGAAATCCTAGATTAAGAGAATACATTATCTCAGGGGCTTAAAAGGCAGGTATCCGTCAAGCCACCAGTTAAAGCAGATCCACTCAGTCATGACAGTGATGTTCCCATCTGGGAGGCTGCAAGACATGAATGTAAATACAATCTTTTGTGCCTTTAGCTGGTTGGACTGGTTTATCGTTTATTTGATCTCGGTCATCTACAGCTTCCCAAGTGAAATTATTCTCGCGAATCATATTAAAAATGGCAGAAATTTTTATTTTGATTATCCGAGTGGGTTTTATGAAAATCAAGATTTTTTTTTATTTGTCTGGATAGTTATCAGTAAGTGGAGACTGACATGATAGAGCCTTCGATATATAAAACTCAGCACTTATCTAAGTGCACATTTATTACTGTTTAACTTTATTGTCAATATGTAGAGAGGCAAATTAAAGAAATTACATAAAATTAAAAATCAAAAAATGCAGGGAAGTACAATAAGCTCATTTTAATGTAGAT